>JABANP010000318.1:0-59746 GCA_013115135.1 Perkinsus olseni | reverse complement strand
AAGGAATTTTTTTCTATGCGATCTACTACCCGCTTTGCGATGGGGTTATACTCGCTGAAGTACCAACCATGCACTCGTCTGTTGAAAAAGTGCCCACCTATTCGATTTTGGAGAGATCGAAGGTTCAGAAGCAACGAGTCTGGAGTCTTGCTTCGTGGAGAAGAAGACGTCAAAGAGCCGCCGCCGGTGGTGATGAAGGTGCTGGTCTACTAGACGATGATGATGAGTCGAACGCACTTTGCCGTGCAACACATGTGAGAAGAAGGCTCAGTCACGATGTCCTCTACAACTGGGATTGTCACTTGCCCAATTCCTTCCTCCTTAAAGCAAATTTATAGACGAGCCAGAATAAAGCTTATTATTTCCGAAGGTATCTGTGAACGCCAGTAGAGATGAATTTTGATGTCGAGGAGCAGCCTTCCGCTGTCCTTGAATGTTTATAAGTTCGTGCAGCCTAATCAGTCTTTTTATCACCGATCGACATCATGTATTGTTCGATGGGAACCCTAGTGCGATGATCGTGCATTAGAGCTGCGTTCACAGTCAATAACAATTTTCTCGCTCGGAAGAGCCCGCGATTCATACCCCCTTGCTTTGGTCTGGTAGAAGCTAGGGAAGCCTTGCAGCACGGTCGTGTAGAGCGCGACAGAAAAGCGTAGCAAATGCGTGTTTTGGACGCTCTCGGTTGTAACCGCAACCCAAGGTCGTTCACTCGTATTGAATCGATAGGTGGAAACTGACTGCCGGAGATTGAGATGGCTCAGCCATCATGGCTGTCTCCCGAGCCGTGAGTTGTCGGGAGCGCCGACCAACTCCCAACGCAACTACCGAATGGAAGAAAAGAAAGTCCCATAATCAACCGTCCATTACGCCACAGAGAACGAATAAGCAAGAATGGCTTTAGGGCCGACAGACTGAGTTTACTGAACCAACCGTCGGGAAGTTTGTGCCACGCCACCCACAGCTGGGCGATTTCACTCTGTTGTGTGTCATAAAAACCTGCCTCAGAGAGGCTAGGAGAGCCACGTACACATGAGCACAAATTTCCGGACGGAATATAATTATTCATGTTAATGTGAACTGAAATAAATTCGAGATAAATGTCATGGTCGCCATAACGACACATTATCGGGGTTGTTGTCAAGATTCATCAAACGTGAGCGAACTCACAATCTGATCTTCAGCCATGGCGATACTAAGTAGACGAGCGTATACTTCCACATGTGGCTGGAATTATGAACGAGGTCAAGTGATGAGTGTTAGACTACGCCGGACTGTCCCAGAAATGTCACGCACTAAAATGTGACGGGGCCGACAGACCAGAGCAGATAACGATGGTTCCAATGAGGTCGCCAGAAAATGAGGCTAATCCAGGCGGAGAGGGTAACTCCCGAGGAAAACTGCCACTTATTTGGGAGATGATCAGCAGTAGCAGCAACAATGTCGAAGGTGATGCTGGCTCCGGCTATCAGGACCGAGTGGCTCACACCAATCTTCCCATAGGCCGTCACGGTATTGTTCGGCGCCGCTGTGCACCCGAGTTCCCCGTTGATAGTGAAGTCGATGATGCTACCGATGACAGGCAAGTTGACGTCAAAGGAGATGGAGGCCCCGACGGAGGCAGCGAAGGACAGAGTGCTGTTGGAGTAGTGTACACCTCCCTTAGCCGTAAGGCAGACCGTGATAGAGATGGAGATACCTTCACCCAACTCCCAAACCACAGCGCAACCGGAGGCCTTCACTGACAGGTCAAGCACCAAGTTCTTGTTGTCTGGTGCCAACGACAGTGACACGGCCAGAGCTAGTTCGGCTACTCGGCCTGGCTTGTTAACGTCGGGAAGGCGAATGCCAACGCTGAGACTGAAGCTTGCCTGGAAAGCCACTCCCATCGGCTGATACGAAGAGGCAGAGCTCGTCCTTGTTCGTGCTGTTTTTGCACGTAGTTGGGTATTGGAACTCGAAAAGCGTCATCAGCCGCCTTGGAGCGTTGAGCTTTTGGAAGTACTCATGAGCGGCGGTTCCCTCTTCAACAGTGAAGAAAGGAATTACTTCAGATGGGCGCAGTCCGCGGCGTGCCAGCCAGGGGTCGCCTTGGGTACCTCACTCGAGTAGGGAGGTATGTACCCGGAGAGGAGACTAGCGCGCAGGTTCGAGAAGCTGCTATCATCCTCAGTCGCCTCGTTATCATGGTCATCATCAGCTTCAGTGGCCGAAAACAGAGCTCCCTCTGGCGGAGATACCTGGTACAGTTCATACATGCGCTGTCGTGCATCTTCCACAGCAAGATGATGATCTCTCTTCTCAAAGCTCAAGATGCGCATCTCCTGGTGGACCACATGACCATGCCTGCCGTTGGTGGCAACAATCCTGATGGGCTTCTGGTTCTTCTTGTCCATGTACAGCGTCCAGGTGTCCGGCCCTAGGTTAGCCATGTAGATAGCGGAATAGTTAGCGCCTGTCGACTGGTCCACGCCGTCAAAACTCTGCTTGAACCACTCATTAACTTCCATACCATCCTTCTCCGAAATCCCTCGGAAGGTCCACCCGTCGTCTTCGAGTGTCCTTGATGAACAGAGCGGCATCGGTTTTGTATCAGCCGAGGAAGCCCGACTGCCGATAAAGACAGCCTCGCCGTTGATCAACCTTTCCACTCTAACCGATTCACGGTCCGCAGTTCTCATGAAGTACTGGTAAGGGTAGCTTGGGTGAGCTTCGACTCTCACCTCCGAACCATCACTTGCTATGATCACATGGGACCTGGTCGTGAGAGTGCCATCCTCCATACCGGGTAGGGTGAGGCCAGCAGTCTCCATAGCGACAGACTTGCTGCAAGCTGGAGGCTTGCCGTGAGAGTCTCGGAGGCTCTCGATACAGTGCAGCCTGGTTTCAAGATGGAACTCGTAGTGGTGTTGGGCTTGTTCCACCGCCGCTGCCGTCGCGACGCCAAGTAGACCGGTGAGTAGGAGAGGTCCTCGCATGGCGAGTAGGATCTGCTAAACGCAGTTCGGGAACAGAATAATATAACCCTAAGTTGTTGAGCATCCCGTATACTTCAGAAAGCGGACACTAGGTTACAACTAGCTGAAGGCTCCTACGCCCATCCGCAGCTAGAAGAGCCTCCACCGACGTCACGTCACCGAGGGCGGGCGCGGGAATGGCGGCTGTGGTGTCACGGGGGGGTAGGTCACCACTGGTGACCACCAGGGGAGCTTCCGAATGGACAGGCCAGGCAAGCGGGTCGGCTTAGCCTTATCAACGTTCACTGCGAGCGTTCCTGCAAGGTTTGCGCGGCAGGACAAGCCTTGCCTTACTACTGAGGTAAATCCCGCAGGGTTTTATCGACGGTGAAACCGGCGCGAAAGGGGACAATATTTGTGTGCTAGCAACATTGGCTAGAGCGCTAGCCAGGACGGATTCACCTTCTCGTAATACTGATCGTGGTCAGGGTGTATTATTCTGGTACTGTCGCGGTACTACCGCGGTATATCTTCCTCGACGAAAGGGAGGCGGTTCTGCTAGACGCGTGAACCCGAGCCACCTTTCGTCTGTCAGTTTGTCTTCATGTTTTCTCGGTAACGATTTGATCGACCCTGCAGCCTCTGCGCGAGTCGATCAATTTGTCTTGAAGATAATGCGGTCATAGCCGCAGGACTCCCGGTGGCTGGTCTGCGCCTCGCCATAGAGGACGACGTGACTAGCCCCTAGTCCTCTCTCTTTCCTTCTAGTATCCCAATCTGAGCGGCTCTGCAGCCTTTGCGTGAGCCGATCAATCCCACCCTACCCACTAACCGAGACTACGGGTGAGCCTGGACCTGCCCCAATATCCGGGTGTAGGTCCTAGCTGGGCTGGCCGCTACACGCGTAGGGGTTGTGTACCCGCTGTGCGCAGCCAAACGCAGGAACTGTTGGCGCAAGGCCACAGGAAGGGCATTCGGCGTAGCTCCTTGTCGCCCTCACCGCCTGCAGGTCCGTCGTGGCCACCGCCCCGACTCCCAGTCCCCGTAGTTAGAGGTTTCAACGACTCCCCAGCGCACACAGGGACTAATGCAAGAATTGGCAACATGGTCAAGCTAGCTACCACCGCCGACAAGCGCAACGCTGTCAGTTTGGCTGCGGCGGGCTAATCATCTATAGCCGTCATCAGCTGTATAAGTAGACTCTTACTGAAGAACAGGAGAGGGAGAGACTCTAACCCGTTTCCGAGTTCTCAGTCATCGAACAACTCACGTGCCGCACGCCAGGCGCTAGGATAGCCCAGACACTCGCACGAACACTTTGTGCGACTGGACCTCAGCACTCGCATCATTCGCGTCACCGTCGCCAACGACAGACAGGGTATCGGGAGCGGGCTAGGTGGTAGCCGAAAGTCCTTGGCAATTCCACGAAATGCCGGAATCAACTTTGCTAATAGTGTCTCAAACTTGGCACAGCCGCCAACAACGTCTGTTCTTCGCAGGCGTGGTGGCACGCAATCTGTGCACTATAACTCAGCACAGGTGAGTGTTTGTGACGAGGCTCAAAGAACGAGGAAACTGATCTCGTTATGGACTTAGGGAGAATGTAGCATGTGTAGCATGTAGAATGTTTAGCGGCATGTCAAGGACTGCACGCGGTCACTGAGACGAACAGAGGCCCAGCGTGCAACGGCGCACAAGGGACAATGTGGGTACGCGGCAACAGTGGAGGTTTCGTTGTCACAGTAGTGCATCTCTATTGCTGGACCCACCGTCCACCGCGCTCAGTGAGTGGTCCTCAAGCGTTGCTTCAGGGAATCAGCTCATATGGAATCTGACTACCCGAACGCAATACTCAAACAGTAGAAGGAAAATCTGGGGTCCGTGGACTCAATCCGCTTTATCTTTGTTGCTGCGCGCAGCAGCGAAAATGAACATCACCAGCGCAGACGCCTTTGCCAGTTCCACAGTAATTTCCATCAAAGCCTCGGGAGACATCTCAACGCCGCACAGCCAATACCATCGCCCTTCTGCTGGGACCTCGCTCAGACACCCAAGCGTGAACAGCTTGTCCGCGCCGATCTTCTCTGGACACAGGAAGCTGCCTCTAGTCATGGTTCCCCAGAAGACAGTCTCCATCTCGCCGTGGCAGTCCCGGTGAACGAAAGGCTGACCGTAAGAATATCGGAGATTGTAGGGCGCCCAGTTCCGATAGACCAGGAGAATGACAGCATGAGCCACAATGAAGGCCACAGCCATACCAAATACGTGGCGAGAAGTATTTAGCGGACGCTGGCCTGTGACAAGCAGTAGCGCTGCGACAACTCCCGCGGCCTCCATCAAGTACAATGGCATCTCAGGTCGACCATAGAGTTCAACAATAGGATGGTAGAGCACCATAAAAGGGACATTGAGAAGGAGAGGGACCATCATGGCCATAGTGACGGAGATGGAGAGGGCGGAGCGAAGCCGCATGCAGGAGTATACCAACCCGATGCACGCCGTCTCGGAGAGGATCCAAAAGCTACTCGCTATAGGGACCTGAGGAGAGGATGCGGGTGAACACCCAAGCAGCTTCTTACCCCGGAGATTTTCCCTTCGTAAAGTTTGTCACTTTCGTGCCACACCCACCAGAGCATATGGGCACCGATGATGTCTAGCAAAGGACCAAAGATATCTTCCAGCAAGACCTGAGGTATCCAAGGTCGAAGGAGGGAACAAATAGTGAATAAGATACACCCGAGAGGAGAGAGAGTCCAAGCTTGCGGAAGAGGCTCTGGTCCACATCAGGCGCGGTGGTAAAGGCCAGCTGGACCGCTAGGTATTGAATCCCTCCATAACATCCAAGGAGCATATATCTGGGATGACATATATCGGAAGCAGCTGAAGAGGGATCTTTCAACGCTACAGCGGCTCCGTCCTTCCTGCTACCATCACCGACGCTTGTGTGTGATAAAAGTTGCCAATCTGAGAGATACTAGATTCGGTAGAGGCAACGCACGCGTTCGACGGAAATCCGGCTGGAATGGCCACCATCGGTCTCCCCGTCGGCAAAGGCGCACCTGCGGTGAGAGTATGGTGAAGAGTTCCACTATGGCTCCACTGAAGAGGCAGCCCAGCCACAGCCCTAGACTGTTGCCAGCCTCTGAGAGGTAACAAACAACATCTTGGCAGGCTGGACTCGTCAGAGTTACTTCGATGCGTGAAAGCGTGATAGAACGCAGCAGCTGCGAAGATGAAGTAGAAGTACTCGGCTGCGATGTACGAAGGGTTGAGCCTGACCAGCATCACAATGGAGCGGCCAGGCCCAACACGACGATCGCCTCACTTCCACAGTTCGTACGGGTTGTAGATGGTGAGGATAGGGCTGTCGTACACCGGAGTCGGAAATACGACATTTTCCCCCGTGGACAGCACTGCTGCGACGGATGTGGCAACCATGCGAGGGAGAATCTCGATACAACGCTGAGCCTCGAAACTCGGTAAGTTGAACGCTTGTTCCCCAGTGTGAGCTGAACTCACACTGGGGGCAAACGATCATGCGAAGAGCTCCCCATTTCAGTGCCCAGGTAGACCTTGTTGACGGCTTTTTGGCTAGCAGGACAGATTTCTATGCTCAGTTCTATCATGCTCACGTCGACTTCTCATGCGCCGGTCGCACAAGCCGTGCTGAACACGGTGCGGCGCTAACCAACGGTACGCAAACTTAGCAAAGTCTTCCACAAGCATTCCAAACGAAACTTTTCATTGAAAAGTTCGACTCGCCTCTTATACTAAAAAACTCGAACTAGAAGGCTTTCAGTGATGAAGTATTCCGCCTTCGGTTAGCCGCAACGGCAACTAGAAGCAACAGTAGCCGCAGTGAGGCCATTTGTGAGGCCGACAAAGTGTGAGTACGTAGACAATGCCACGACAAATTCGCACGAAGCCTCCATTCCACCTGCTCTCTCACCGTACTTAGCCATCGCTAGCCTCTGTTACGCGGCACTGATGGGTGTGTGCCACAAACTGTGTAAGCTCATCGTCCAACACCAGCACCGACTTAGTTGAACTTCCACTGATGTGCTCAGCTCATAGAGGCTTCATGCACCGTAGTGATGCATCATCTCGCACAGAAGGGACGTATTTGGGTCGTTTCATGGCGATCTTGATTGTACAAAGCGGCTACAGATACAACAAGAATACGTCGACGTTAGTGGCATATCGCTAATCATAGCAAGTATGGGTCGTTTCCGTCAAGTGTACGAAGCAGTTGGAGCCTCCAACTTGGATTGATCACTTTCAACTCCGGTGCGTCGTGGTGATGATGATGCTAGGGCTCTGTAATGAAGCTTGAGGGTCGAGAGGTTTCCGGACTTTATCGCAAGTTGCGATAAAGCAAATCCGGTGGACGGCAGGCACATAAGAATCACTGGCAAGACCTTCATAATAGAAAGTTATCGGTGTGAAGTCTATATCACTATGATGCGGGACGGAGACGCGTGTCACAACAGATCAGCACGCATGTACATCGTGTTAATTCCCCTGGCGAATGGAGGTGGACTCAGACCGCAAGGAGAGCTCGATGTAGAAAGCAGTAATTGAAGAGCAGTAACTTTAATTGAAGATGGTGAAGTTGACGGCACTCGGGCGACTCCAATGCCAAGGTCGAATCTACGGGTGAATGTGAAGACAAAATTGTTGAGCCCAGTTGCCGTCTTGCCTTTGGAGACAGAGACGGTCAAAGTGATCAAGTGGAAGGGTTGATAGGCCACTAGCTGGGATACAAGAATCGCAGCTCGGTAGCCAGACTCACAAGACTAGCGGCGCGCAATCTTCATCGACTCGATGATCTACTAGCAGGGAGGGAACCTCATCCATTCAGTCTCGCTGGAAGTAGAAATAACCTTGGCCTGTGCGGTCATGCACAGTACTACACTGTAGTGCACAAGCCACTCGATCAAGTGGGCGTGCTCTTCCAGGTTGGAAATAATATTCTGATCCTTTTTCGAGCGTCTCCCGTTTCCCTAATCGCCCGCCTTTAGCCGCTTCTGTATTCCCGCGCTGTCCCGCCGTAGCGGCTTGATTTGCTGAGTTGCGGCTCATGCACTTTCTTGTGTGATCACGGCCGCCCCTGACAGTCCCCTGCCCGCCGAACTGGTTCTTTCGACTGGTTTCAACAATTGCTCCTGGAAGCACTGAGGCCCGTCGAGAGGGCGAGGTACCTTACGGTTAGCAGGCACGGACTACTTCCATGTCAACTGAACGATAATTGTTTCCCCGTTTTATCTCGGTCCGCTTTCTTCAACAATGCTGAGCTGACAAGAGTGCACCGCGTGCCCTGAATCGGGTTAAAGCTTCGGACCCTTCCTTGATGATCTCTTCAATTCCTCTCATCAACATAAGGTTTTGGTGCATCGCCTTGATCGGCAGTCTTCTGGTATATCTCACTGGGGCTGAGCCTTACAGACAGCAAGAAGTCCTTTATGGAAGAGTCCGCGGTGATGAAGGAGCAGAATTCTTTCTCCTGCCAAGGGTGAAGGCAGCCATCGGCTCCCTCTCCACTGCTCAGAACAGCGGGCTTAGCAAGCACTCCCACTATTTCCCTGATAAAACCAAAGGACCGGGCCCCAAGCCGCAGAGGACAGGGTTGCACACATACGACTTCTTGCCGCACAACACGCTCAAGGATAATAACAACGTGGTCAACCAGACGAGAATTCTCCGAGTGGAAGAAGGCGAAACTAAAGAATATGCCGCTGACGTCGTCGAGGGTGATAAATGCTTTGATAATATTCGCGAGTTAGAGGACTCCCAGGGCCGAGTATCCAAGGTCGCACCTGAGAATATCCAAGAAGAGCTGGCCGAGCTGTGCCAGAGCGGTTTCTCGGCGCTTCAGCCTTCCCCTGATTCACCGCTGGTGGACGGATTCTACACCGGCACCCGAATGGAAAGAAACGTCTCGCTCGAGGTTCACGACGGCAAGATGATGGGCGCCGGCCTGACTGTCAAGAGGGTCGGCGAGGACTGCCGCAGCATAACCTACTATCCGGTCTGTGACGGCATGCTCGCTATCATAGTGCCGGCGGACAAGTTGCCCACTGAGGATAAGGCATACTATGTTATGTTGAAGAAATCGGAGAAACCGAAAAAACGAAGCAAGAGTTTTCTCTCCCGTTTGAGGAGGAAGAGAAGTGATGAGGGAAACAGCGATGATGTTGAACTACAGAGTCTACATGCTGGGAACCAGGGGTCACATCCACTCTGCAATGCTGCCCACGAGAGAAGGAAACTAAATCGGGATGAGCTGCTCGAGAAATGGGACCGCAACATGCCTGAAGACTTCGTCCTTAAACTGGTGTATTAGGCTGGTCGTTGCGGGACTTGACCTTTTCCGTTACTGTCTCGACTTCTCAAACTCTCATGAACGACTTGAGGGCACCCGAACCATCGCTTGAGAAGCCTTTCATATTCATCAGCTATCATCGTGCAAATCTATCAGTTCTTCTTGTGATCGTGCCAATTATTACTCATCGTCATGTCGTGGCGAATAAAAGCATGGAGGCTGCCTTTGCGGTCCTCGACAGGCTTTATCCCTTGAGCCATAGGGATTTCTCTTCTACCTCACCCATGCCTCCATGATGTGTTATGATCGACGCCAAGTAATGGACCAGTGTTCAACAATAGCCCTCGGCTAGGAGGGGCATCTCTCTGGTCGAAGCTCTGGGGAAACCCTGCGGTATCTTTCTCACTCGAGTGTGAGCCGAATGAGCTCAGCTAGTGGGCCACGTATATTTCTTGCAAACAGTGTTCGTGGGTGTTGAAATCACATTCGGTGAGATGTGAATAAACGAAGACGTAACAAGGAAACGCACCGGCAAGGTCATCCCCTCGAAGTGCACGCGCCCAATGTATCTTCATGGCGTTCGAGTTCCCTTTGTACGCTCACGTCGCTCCATGCAAGGAGGGGCGGCGGAGCTGAGGACAGTTCCTTGGGGGCGCTTGATCTCATAAGAAATCTTACCTGCCTCACAGGCGAATGAATCCCATCTTGTTGCAGCTCCGAAGCTTCTCTCAATGGCCTTCGTTAACAATACAGTCTGTTGCCTCGCCTTGGCCGGCAGCCTGCTGGTCTATCTCACCGACGCCCAAGGCTACCGACAGCAAGAAGTGCTTTACGGAAGAGTCCACGGTGTCGGCACGGAGTTCTTTTTCATACCGGGAGATGAGGCAGCCATCGGTGACCTCGACACTGCTTATGTGCTAGGCATTAGTGGCGGTTACGACGAATTCCGTGGGCAGACGAGTAGCCAAAGGGACGGTACCAAGACGACCAGCCTGTGGACTTCTCACCTGGTACCATACAACACGTTCATAAACGATAATGACGAGGTCAACACGACCAGGATCCTGCGCTTCAAAGATGGTCAGACTTCAGAATATGTCGCTGACGTCCTTGGGGGTGACACATGTTTTGATAATATTCGCCAACGGAAGGACTCCTTTTCTGAGAATTTCGAGGCTCCACCACCCTACGTGGCAATGGAACTGCAACAGATCTGCCAGAACGGATTTTCTGCTCTTTCACCCGCTCGTGACTTGTCGGTTCTGGATGGCTCTTATACCGGTAGTCGACTGGATAGAACTGTTTCCTTCACTTTCCAGAAAGGTGAAGTGATGAACGCCGGCCTGGTCGTGGGGGAGGTCAACCAAGAGTTACGTATTGTCTTGTATTATCCGCTCTGCGACGGAGTGATAGCTGCCGTGCTACCAGCGGCGAGTTTGGAGTCCGAGAATATATCCACCTTCGTCGTCCTGAGAAAGTCGGTCGAGCCGGCTTCGAAGAAATCCGAGAAGAGAGGACTCTTTTCGTTCTTTGGGAGAAGGAGTCGAAAGAAAGCCTCCACCGGAGAGGATGAGCTAGATGGTCTCCTGGCTGATGACGATGAGTCGAACGTGATCTGCAAGGCTGAGCATGTGATGGAAAGGATCGCCCGCTATGAACTCCTGGACAAGTGGGACCGCTACTTGTCCGATGATTTCGTTCTCGAAACGAAGCGTAGAAAGCTGGCCCGAAGCTAGACCTAGATCCCACCGGCGGTGTCTTCGAGTCTATAAAGTCATTACTTAAACGAAAACGATGTTGATACTCGCAAGCTGTCTCGTAGATTATCCTGAAGTATATCAATCATTCGCGGTTCTAAGCATGTGTTCATGTGCAGTTATGAACGAAGTCTTTTTGCTCTCTGTGTGTATGACATGTTACGTTGTGTGTATATTATGACGGAATCGTGTTCGACCAATCCAAAGTAGCTGATGACGACGGGATGACGACTCTATCCACTTGTGTAATGACAGTCCAGGGTGGTTTACACCTTACCAGAGAGTAGGGAAGCAGACCAACGAGCTCGGTCAAGGACATGCACGCTCTGCGTGAGCACCGTTCGGAAGTTCCTCGATCGTGCTGTACACGGTACACTGCATCCGCCACGTTACTCAGCACAGAGGGCGCTCCAGGCTATCAAGCTACTCCGAGAGTCTCGGGCCAAGACTTCCCCTGCTCACTCCGATTGACTGAACTCAACTCGCTAGCGCAGGCCAGCTTGCAACTGTCCGCAGTGGCTCGACCTCGCTGAGGCCGTGACCGGTGGTGATGGTTGCCTTGGAGTCCTGCGTTGGCCGCGAGATCTTCATTCATGCAGCTTTGAACCCTCTCTTAATGGTCTCCTCGAATCCCCTCATCAATAATACATTATGGTATCTCGCTTTGGCCGGCAACCTACTGGTATATCTCATCGACGCCGAAGGCTACAGACAGAAAGAAGTGCTCTATGGAAGAGTCCACGGTGATGGCACGGAGTTCTTCTTCATACCGGGAGTAAAAGTCGCCATCAGTGACCTCAGCACTGCTCATCGCCTCGGGTTGACCCAACACTACAACCTCTTCCCCGAGCGTGCCATTAGTCAGGGCCGCAGCCAGGCTAAGGCAGACCTGCGCACCAGTGACTTCCTACCACACAACACGAAGCGATACGATCTTGATGTGGTCAACAAGACTAGAATCTTCCGTGTAAAGGACGGCGAGACTTCAGAATATGTCGCTGACGTCCCTGACTCCATTGAGGGCGGTAAATGCTTCGATAATATTCGCCAGCGAGAGTACGCGAATGGCCAAGTATACGAGGACCCCCCGGGGAAAGTCGTATGGGAGCTGCAACAGATCTGTGCTGGCGGCTTCTCCGCACTTCGTCCCTCCACTAACATGTCGGTGCTAGATGGTGTCTACCTCGGCAGCCGAGTGAACAGGAACGTCTTCTTTCGATTCCGCAATGGAGAGGTAAAGGAAGCAGAGCTCACCCTCAAGGAGATAAACGAGGAGGAGGACTACTACGTCACGTATTATCCGCTTTGTGACGGAGTAATTGCCGTCGTGGTACCCACGCTGAGGTCACCCACCGAGAAGATATCGCCTTATGTGATTCTGAAGAAGTCAAGGGAAAGCAAAAAACGAAGCTGGAGTTTGTTTTCATGGTGGAAAGAGAGAAGAGCTCAGACAGGAGCCGCCGCTGGTGACGAACAAGCCGGTCTGCTCGCTGGTGATGACGAGTCGAACGCGTTGTGTGGTGGTAAACACATAAGAAGAAGGCTAGCTGGCGATGAGCTCATGTTCTGGGATCGGGGCCTGCCGAAGGAGTTCAACCTCAAACCACTCTATGAAGTCGAGTAAAACATCACCAGTTGGTCGTCAATTCAAAGCACTGTGAGCTTTAATGATTTCGATCCGCACAAGCCGTCCTCCCGATGATGTCGGCTCTTCATCAGCCCATTACTCCCTCTCAGCCTCATCAGTGTGGGTGCTTTTACGACGAAGCTGGAGGAGATGCTGTGATGCATCATCAGAGCTGCTTTGTCCGTTGTAACGTCCTTACACGATATATATCAATTTTTGTTGTGTATTCAGCGTGTTCATGTATTCCTGAATGATGAAGGCATGTGGGTGCGCAGGGTATCCGTGTTGGCCTGTCCTCGTGTCCTGCGTGTCAGCCATTTAACGTTGTGTACATCTCATGGCAAAACAGTGTTGAACAATTCACACCGTAGGGGGTCCGGAAGTCCATCTTCCCACTCAACTTCTATCGGGTATCGTGAGGAAGGGTTAGGTCGCCTGAGGCTTCTTCACTTACTTTCCGAGAGTAAGTACCGCCAGGGGTCTTTGCACCCTTGCCGTATCACCGTGTCCAGCTAAGCGCATGAGAGGTGTACAAGTGAGTAGACCTGATCACGAGCTCTTTGCAACAGTAGACTGGTGGCTGTGGGTTCCGGTAACCGCGAATGCTGGGACGGCCCCTCGGTCCAGCATTCGATGTGGGGATTTAGTGATGCCTGCTTGAGCTCTATGAAACAGATCGAATGTTTTTACCGATGATTTTCCCGATTCCCTCCATCGACATAAGATTCTGGTGTATAGCCTTGGTCAGCAGCCTACTGACTTCCCCCACCGGGGCTGAGCCGCACAGACAGCAAGAAATACTGTATGGGAGAATCCACGGTGACGGGACAGAATTCTTTCTTCTCCCGAGACCCACAGGGGCGATCGGTACCTTGACCGACTCCCAACGGCTTGGATTCACCCACTATTTCAAACATTTCCTGGGAAAGGCTATGAGGCAGGGCCACAATCCGAAGATGGCATACCTCCACACCTGCGACTTCGTACCACACAACACCGGGCAATACGTCTATGGAGTTGTCAACAAAACAAGGATTCTCCGTGTGAAAGACGGCCAGACATCAGAGTACACTGCAGACGTCGTTGGAGGCGGCAAATGTTTCGATAATATTCACCAGGTGAAAGATGACTCTCACGGCCAAGGGTATGATGACCTGCCACGGAAAATCGAGATCGAATTACAACGGCTATGTGACGACGGTTTCTCAGCGCTCCATCCCTTCCCTCAATCATCAGTGGAAGACGGCCTTTACACCGGTAGCCGAATGAGAAGAAGTGTCTCTCTCGGATTCCAGAAGGGCCAGGTTAGCGAGGCAAGCCTCACTCTGAGGGAAGCAGACGACGAGGAAGACTACTACGTGACATATCATCGACTTTGTAACGGAGTGATATCCGTCATCGTGCCAGGGATGGACTCGCCCTTGGGAGAAACGTCTGAGTATGTGATCCTGAGAAAGTCGAGGGTTGAGAACCAAGAGCGTTCGAGTGTCTTTTCGTGGTTCAGAAGGAGTCGGAGGAAAGCCGCCGCTGATGTTGTTGATATGGATGTTGAGGAGGGAGCTGGTCTGCTGGCTACCGATGATGAGTCCAACGTACTTTGCAACGTCGGTGATGTGAGAAGAAAACTTCATCGCGACGAGCTCGTTGAGTGGGACCGCCGCTTGCCTAGAAAATTCAACCTCTGACCAATACACCGGATAGTTGAGGTCGAGATTAACCTTGACGTTACTCGATTTTTTCCGAGTAACGATTGTTGTAAGTATTGAAACGCGGTGAAAGTTGTAAGCAGTCCGTTGCTCATCGGATTTCTTCCTCTCGACGGTTGCTCACTAATTCACAACGCTAACAGTTCACAGTAGTGTGAGAACAAAGCCAAGTCGGAATATATCAGTTAGTTATGTATTCAGCGTGTTCATGTATCCCCCAATGATGAAGGCATGTGGGTGCGCAGGATACCCGTGTTGACCTGTTCTCATGTCCAGCGTGTCTGCGACGTCACGTTGTATACATCCGACGGTGAAGCAGTGTTGAACAATTTTTAATGAAGGAATTGCGGATTTTGCGGATCTTTCTAAAAGATTCTCTCCTTCTCTGGGGGGATTATTATCATCATGGGCGAAGTAGGCTAGGCTGCTGGGCTGACCTTCGTACTCAGTAGTATTCACTGTAACAGCATGTCTGATACAACCGCTCCTGGTGGGAGGTTGACTGGGCAACACAACTCCAATTTACACACACGAAATAGAGTAAGCTCGAGATTCACATTCCCGAGGTTTCGCTGCTCTTATAACACGACCATGCGAGTTCTATCGCGTCATAATTAGGAGATCACCACGTCAGGTAGGATTCCACTCGACTACTACGACGACCTCAACAGCGCCGAGAGCTGCCGGGAGACCGTCAGGAGCGAAATACGAGACAGGTGAAGAGCCTCCGATACTAGATGCCCATAATCCGTTGCTCTAGCTGCTTCCCTCAGTCACTGTCGATCGATCGTCCTGTTCTAAAGCAACCCCTCCGTACAGTTCTGAGTGCCGTTGATGAAAAATGGCGTTTGTTCATGTCTTCATGACTGATGCTGTCCTCGCGTTCGACGTCGTTCTAGCGCCACTCCAGTATTGTGTTTTTTGTCAGTAACACCGCAAGAAATTGCTGACAGGCCTTACTTAACGGGAATTGCATCGTGAGGTGGGAGCTGTTTGTTACCGCGAAACTTGAGCCGTGCACTGTTATCGATCCAATCTTCCGTAGTACGTCAAGTTCTCTCAACAGGCTCCAACCAGAACTACCACGAGGCATTAACATCCCAGCAGTTCGTATTTTGGTTTTGATTGGAACGTCGTGTATTCTTGGCTCGGACTCCACTATAGAACTCGGTGTAACACAAATACCCAAACGAACGTGTCCGAAACATTTACGTCGGAAAGGCACAAGAGTCAGGTGAAAGCATGACTCCCTCGTAACCCAAGATGATCAACTTGATTGATGATGTCCTTTCGGTTCCGCATCGCTGTGAGGTTGTACCTGCCAGCCGCGACGATCGTGAGACTCCAACGAGGACCTCTATGGAACAGAACGACCGACTGCTGTCTTCCCTACTTGGCCTTATCGATGGGAGTCATCGCATCGAACTCTGAGTCGGCCCAGTCGAGCAAGAGGCGTCTCGTCAACACATTCGTCACTTGGACTCTTGGCACAGGCTTCCATTTACAGGACAGGAGATTGGCATGCAACATGCCGACCACGACTGGATGACGGATATCAGCAACTGGCAGACAAAGCTACCTTCCATCAACCCGAGCCACGCTGGGTCTTTCTCCTATTCGAAAATCGCCAGCCGCATTATTCACGAGACCCTCGACCGGCGCCTCATCTGTGACGTGGCCAAGTTTGCCACGAAGAATAAACACGGGTCCCTCCGGCTACGTGTGAGGCCTGCGGGCACCACTATCCCGCCATCCCTGGTGCATCGCTTGACGATATGTCGGACACTCTCGAGCACGATCACTTTGTACTCCACCTGGCAGTCCCAGGAAAAGATAGCTCCCGTCCGGGAAGATGCGGTCCTCACCGGACACATAGAGCCTGAGCTCAAGTCAGCGAGTCCTCGTCGAATATTCTGCAGAGGCCGACTGTTCATCAACTCGGCTATCTGCTCGTCGAAGATTGCCAGATCGGCACGGAGCGGCGCACTCGGGTCGGTGCTCATCAAAACGGTCGCGCAGTTCCTGAAAGGACATGCAGCCTCCCCCATTCGAAGGAGGGAATCTGACAAATCTAGCAGATAACCCACGGGTGCTCCCGAACGATCGAGTTAGCTTCGCAAGTCCCCGGAAGAGTAAGTGAAAGTGCTCACCTAAGCGCGTCATTTTTTCGTATGGTCCCTTCAAACACGCAAGGGGACACTATGTCCCGCATCTTGCCCCTCTTCCGATGCTCCCGCATCTCCATCTCCTTTTTCGTCCGCTCCGCCTTATCCATCTTCGTAGCCTCGTCGAAGTACCTCAGTGGTACCACTCCGAAAAATCCAGCGGATTTCCGGCTCACTCGCTGAGTTTTCTGAGAGTGGCTGGATGGCCACCGAACAGACTCCAGAGAGCGTCGAAGTGCCCAGCATCGTCTCGCTGGTAATCGCCAGCCCGGCCTGATATGCAATCTAATGCGTCATCAGCACGTCCTGGCAGCAGGTACCTTCGGCTGTAGCTGTCGGACGGTCGGAGAGAAGATTGGGAACGAATACGTGGCGAACCTAGTGCAAGTGTTCCAGCGGTGGTGACTGATCCAGGGCTCACAGATTCCATGGTGAAATCGGCCAATTCCACGACGCTGTGGCGCTCGGGATCTATCAGGGAGATCTGTGTTATGTTGTCGTCGCACTCTAACACTAGATTCGTTCCAGTGTCAGCAGCACAGGCCATCAGTTGGGGAAGGAGGTCTTTCTGAAGGGCGAATAATATTGGGCTGAGTAACAGCTGGTGCGGGCTATACCGTCCCTTCGGAATGGCCAGCCTTGTTAGACGACCTAGGACTTCGATCAGCTACATCGACGTGGAACCTAGCAGGTGAGCGAAGCATTGTGGGTAGCAGATTAGTGTTTCTGAAACACTGTTTCATTAAAGAGCCGAAAAACTCAGCGACAGTCGCGTTCACTCCGATAGCGGATCTAGTTTGGGTACTACACACTAACTTGAATGATACTATTGGTACGCAGCCACAGTGGTACTGCCACCCCAAGACGTACAGGCATAGGGCTAGCCTTTGGTCCTTCTTTAGCATGCGGTTAGACAGGAGAAGCAGCAGCTTCACCGGCACAGATGTTCTGTTGACGACATTCATCGCCAGGAGGTAGTGGCTTAGTATTTTGCTTCCTGAGGACAAAACAGAACTAACTGTTTGCAGCCACTAGGGTGTTGAAAGCTGATACTGCAAAGGACAACCCGGCCACACGGGAGACTCCTGAGCGTCAACCAGACCACGAAAGGTTGGCAGCACCCGATCGAATGCACCTTTATCCCTACGGCCGCGTAGCTGGTACAAGACCGAACGGATGTGCAAGGGATGGGCCGCAGATCTACCGAGTTCTAATGCGCCCTCTCCCGAATTGTTGCCGCCGTGCTGAACCGTCAGCGCCCACAGCTTGTATCCTGTGATTTTCTGCCTCACCAATTGGGACAAGTGTGAAGATGCGAGATACTCAGGAAGGACCTATCGACCAATTCAGTGAGAATAAGCGCGATAGTTGCCAAGCGCCTACCTCGTCGAACTCGCATCCTAGATGCTCTCGATAGAAGTCGCAGATGCCCTGATAAACGCCTTGAACCGTCCACTCTTTGAACCAAGCCCGAAGGATCTGCTTCCGTAACGACTGCTCCATGCCAGCGCTCAGCTCGTCGAGGTCTTGCCTGAAGAATCCCAACATCATCACAGTCGAATAGTGGTAAAACGGCATATCGCTACAATACACGGCTGACTGTGAGGCAGCGACGCGCTCGATGGGCGGTAAAATCGCCTAGCGATTCGTACTCAAGGGAATGCATGGGATCGAAACTTGCGAGGCAAATTGCATCATGCACTGCAATTTCGTGAAGACTGTATGAAGAAGCAAGACCAGGGGATAGATTTCTGAAGATGTAGACTACCATGACGTCTTCGTTCAGCTTGTAGAACCTACCAGCTGCTATTAACGTATTACGGAACATGGTGTACGGCAGAGCAGGAGCTTCGTAAGAAACAGACTCGACATCTGTCCATAACTCCCAACATCCAAGCGTTCCGCTACACCCTTGGTCGGATTCCTGTCGAGTAGAACTTCCCTCTGAACGAACCTTAGCCTCATCCTCCAGTAACATCGGGACGGACTCGCTCAGCCTGAGCCTTCAGGTTCGCTCCTACCCAGCCCTCGAACTCGGCTACTGTGACTTCAGAATGATCTCTCTTGCACTGCTTGTACCGCAGTCGATCCTTGCCAGCCTCCGCCAGTGTTGAGTGCCACTATATGCTCCGAGTCGGTACTGCCGAGTACTTTCTCCTCCGACTCTCACTCTCGTTCACATTTTCTCGTAACGAAGAAATCATTTTTTAGAAATGTCTCCGAACTGTTAGGTGGAGCGCATTCAGGCCATGATTGATACGGATCATCCGTAACGTATGGCCACGCTCATCAGACAAATTTGAGTGTCAATGATGGGGGACTCGTTCTGGTTATCGTCGACATCAAATAGATCAGAACTACAGGGGGTCTCCCTCCCGTAGAATTGTCAAGGACAGAGAGCGGAACTATCTCCAAATATCTTACCTAACTTCTTCCAATAGACGGCAGGCCATCCAGAAGAGTTTTCAGAAGTAGTAGATTGATCATCTAATGGTTTAATCGGATAGCACTGATTCCCGACAGACCAGACTACAATAGACAGCCTACCGCCATGAACGATCTTGCGTTGTTGTTGTAGAACAGAAAAAGAGATGCAATGTATAACCAACGACAACTGAGCTCCGTGGTTGACAGAATTGACTCCACCGTGATGCGTGAATATGAGGCGAAGCCGTGGCTCGGTGGCGAGTCGGCGAGCAAAATTCCAGGGGCGTGAAGAAACACGGGAGAGGAATATACAACCAGCGTTGCCGCAACTTCGATACCGGACTTACTCTTCCGTGCTCAGGAAATCAAACTGGAGGGCAACAGCTTGTGAAGCCTGTACAGGAGTGGACATAATGGCAGTAGTCTTTCCACACCCTCTGGGACCGACAACCCACGTAATAGAAGTATCCGATGAACCTGAGAAGACAACTTTACTGAGTCGGTCTGATTCTGATTCAATCGACGATGACGGGCACGTTGGTCAACCCGATAGCGCCGTTAGTCACCTTTAGTCCCGAGTATGGCCTTCTGTATGCCATTAGTGATCGACTTGCGGTGAATGAATGGCCATTGGAAAGCTCCTGCTTGCTTCTTCTCGGTCCGCGGGATGATCGCAGTTGACGCTGAGAATCTCGGAGTTGCTTGCTGGCGGAGAAATCTCGTCCGTACAAGCCAGCGCGACATTATAATATAAAACTGGAACCCGCAAAGCAGCTCCTAATTGAATGGAACGAGACACGCTTTAGAGAGAAGAAGGTCAAAACATACTTGAAAATGGCGATTCACAATTTCCCGACTGACTCTCCCAAACCCAGCAGCTCGTCAGACCATGTTCCATGGAATCCGTTAGTAATGAACGTGTTGGTATGTAACTGGGACACGAACGAAAACAAATGCGGAGCGCGAGAATTCGATTTGATTTCATCCCTTGGACGTTTCGAAAGCGTCGTATCAACCATCAACGTACCGGTTCGCGGACAATCAACGATCGAGATAAAAAAGAATCCTAGCCTAACTGGATTTCCCATGGTCAGGAGCAGCTTGTACGGAACGAGCCGCCCCTCACTATGCTCATCCAAGTTGGTTGAAAAATTCAAGTTGAAATCGAAATTCTGCGGCTGCGACCCCGGGAGCGATGACGGTTTACTTCACAGATCGGCCCTCTAGAGATGTCTCTTGCGTCTAGAAGAGCGAAATATGTAGAGTGCCTCACAGAGTCGTAAACTTGCACCTGATAATTCGAGAATATGCCGCCAAGGATCGAACCCCCAACCTACGACTATGTAACCATCCTCCTCTTCCGCTGCAGTAAGCGGGACCTTTCCTTTCTTATCAAGCCTTGGGCAGAAGACCGGTTCGCCAACTGTGCATCCTGGGGGGCTCTTCCACATGCTAATAGGAGTTTCCTGAAGAGGCGATGGAAAAGGTACTTACTGCTCTTCCCTAGCCCGACGACCGAGAATTTCACAAATCCGGCAAGTAGATTATTCATGGCCCTCCCGACTTACAGGAGCCTGCCTGTCGATCTTGATGACAGAAGTAAAAGGAACTCGCTTGCTGGTATTTCCCATCATGTACAAGAATCGGTTCGACGCTGAGCAAAAGTCGCGATAACAGCGCGTGATTGAGTAGACCTGCCTACCAGGTACAACGTGGCTCAAGGGATGAACAGTGGGGAACTCGCCGCACGCTGCGCCACCCAGCCTGCGGGTTTCGACACATTCTGCCGTGACCGAGTCCTTTCCCGGAGAGAATGCTAAGGAGAATTGAAACATCTGACCTGAAAGACATGATAGTGAACAACATACGAGAGGAACCTGGCGGAACGAAAGGAACAGTGACTGAAAAGAACACGAACTGTGACAAAGGGAACAGTCAGGAAAGAGTCCAAGTCGATTCGGAGAATGAATAGTCTGAGAATAGTCTGAGCCTTCCAGGGCACCAAAGGTAATGAGATTTCACTATGGCCCGGCCACCGCGCGGGCTCGGAGCCAGCATATGGCATGGCCTCCACCTGGGGCATCATTAGAGTTGGACAGGAAGAACTTGTCCTTGAACTCCATAGTAAACTCCTCAGGCAAGCAAAGGGCCGAGAGCTCAATGGCGACTTTGCCGTTCAGCTCCTTCTGGTCGCAGTGCGCGAAATGAAAGATATGACACGGCATAATGCCGCATTGCCGGACCTGATCTCGGATGGTGACACAGACTCGCTTGGTCAGGACTCTGAGCTCACCGGGCCATCGCCACTCCTTGGGATGACAACCAGCCGACTTGGCAGTTCCGGATGATACCTACAGTATGAGCTTATCGGCTCACCAGTGCGAGAGGTTGTTATGACTTCATGAGCAGTCCAGGGGCCTGTTTCGTGCACTTGACGTCGTCTAGTGAGACGAAAGGCGTCATGTGGACAATGAAGAAATCGGGAGTGAGGACAAAGTCATGGACCTGTGGCGGTTCCGTTCCCACTCTACAAAATCAAAGAATAAGGTATAGACGCCTTACGTAGGTCAGGCCGGGTATTTGATGGGTAATCTGCTTTTGATGCTTCCAGTGTTTGTCATACTCATTGAACTGCACTTGGCTCGACTTGGACTCGAAAGATACGGTCACGAGTCTTCTCGAATGACCGTCGACCCGGAAATGGGCGCTCGTTCGTCGTAAGGTCTGAGGACTTGGCATAAGAGATGTATCGCCGCAACAACCGGGAGGGGGACTGAATGAATATCCTGTCATTTCCACTACTCTCTAACGACCACCATTGGGCTCATTCGCTTGCACGAACGACTAGGTGAATAATGGTTCCCAGGGCACATCATTACCTGTGATTTGCCCAAGTCCTCCTTTTGCCGGACAGTCTCCAATGTACTCGGACAGAGGCGATGTGGTAGAGCATACCTAGCCACTATGAACTACACGCTATCCACGCGCTCAAGTGGGATGCAGTTATCAAGGAAGAGCCCAGAAGCGGCTTACTCGTGGAATGACAAAACCCTCCCTCCCCAACAGAGGACATTAGTGTGGCTCGGGTCGCGCCATCTGCACCAAGATACGCTTGGAAAGGAGGGCTTGAAACAGTATCCTACCTCCTGGGGACTGCCGGCGACTTTGGCTCGGAGCCCATCTGACCAGGGTAGAGCATTCTCCCAGCAGCCTCCTCAGCTCGATGGGAGAACGTGGATACAAATCTGATACAAATCCAGAATGTGGTGGTAGCCAATCTGTACAGAATACAGAGAGCATGACGACTGTCACCTGCTTCTCAAGTGAGCTCGGCCGTTATTAAAAGCCAGGGCGACCACCAGGCCATCGCCGTCTATTGGGTGCTTCAACTCCTCTCCATACACATTGAGTAAACCAGGGCCGTTACGTATGAATGTGCCTAAGAGAAGGTCTATGGCGTTGCCAAGCCGCCTGCTAAGGGGCTGCGGAAAGGCTACTGATCACGATGCGGAATCTACACAATTCCGAAGGCCGAGAGCGGCTGCTATCCGAACGATGGCGCCGGCCAACGGTATCACGATGGCCCTCCGGAGTCACCTCGAATATCTTTGGGGATCTCTCCTTTGACATCCTCAATCCACATGTCCAGCTTGGTCCCCTTAGCGTTGTTCCACCCTCTACAGTAGCGTGGAGCCTCCTCAGCTATCTCCGATAGAGTGAGTGCAGCTGGAGGGAGAGAATCGCTCGGCATGATTTCACGAAAAGTAGGTACTTGACTTCACTTGATTCACGAAACGCCTCCCCTGAGGAACTCGAAGGAGATGCGGCCAGATTTACGCTACTAACTCAAGACCGTTAACACGCTCTTGCAACTCACTTTGACAGTCGGGAGAGTCAACTGTGAGCAGATCCCGCTGCGCTATCTACAGCAATGCTGTAACAGCATCAGTTCATCAACTGCCCACCCTGCTCTCGTCTACTCCGTCCCCTACGGGGATATACTCAGTTCACCATCCTATTGAATCACCTCGTACAGAAGCTCGTCGTCACCAGCACTTGTCAATATAACATAGTGTTCATGATCGTCCAATGTGACGCCTCTGTCCAGTCCAAAGCCGCCGCTTTCTTTCCTTCACCACCCAGCACACTCTTAACACGTTCCATCTACAAGTGGCAGCGATGATCATCTACCACCAGTCCTAAGCCCTACTCTGAATGTTTCCTCCAGCGGCCTGATCCATAAGGCGAAGACTCTCGCCGCCCACGCCCTGTGAACGACGCATATCTTAGATGGTGTCCAGTGGTCCACTGTCCACACCTCGGCCGGCAGGTTAACCTTCTTCCGCCACTGAGACGCATCCAGCTAGCAAGATACGAGGCCGGCGTCCCCCGAACGAGGTCTTACCTCATCATCAACCTCTCGCCGCCAACAAATGATATGTGTCACTTCCTCCCACCTAGCCTTGAGGGGGTTGTGCCAGACCGCGGCTCCGAACTCCGTCAACCTCCGCTCGACAACCTTCCGAGAGTCCTTCGGCCACTTAGGACCTGCGACACATGCCAACCTCGGAAGGGAGCTCGAACCCGGACGAAGATCATGAGAGCCAATGCGACTCGCGCCTCGTGATGCCTCCTTATGCATGAGCATCCGCGTTCCTGCCATCAACAGCAACCCTATTCGTACAGACTACGACGCCATTCGAGCGAATCAACTCTAGATGGCAAGAAGCCCATCGGCCGGCGTCTCCCAGCCTTTCCCTCTGTCGGGCCTACCAAGGCAGATGACACAGCCTTGAAGTACACTTTTTTGAACCTCCGCCTTAGCCCTCGCCCCCGATAGCTGGTACTGCTGCCATAATCCCACGCGAAGATTCTGTATCCTCTGAAGGCAGTTAATCCAGATCTCCTTGAGGACTCCTCCATCGTGATCGTTGTCATCTATGTGCTTGAGAACTGCGGGAACGTGACCCGCTCGTGTCGACGAGATCAGCTCTTGAGCTAGGTCTTCCAATGCCGGAAACTCGTACGGATCCGTCTCGATCAGCGTTCCTTCAGCGGGACAGACGGTCCTGAGGAAGTAGTCGAATCGTTGGTGACCACACATCCAGGTAAGAAATAGATTTGCCCCAAAATAACTTTGGTCACTAAAGTTTAGTGAAGTGATGGGAGTGATAGGCTCCGACTGATAATCAGTCTGATGATCAGTCACTGATCAGTCACTGATTAAGAGGTCACCCTGAGGTCACAACTTGGTACGACGGCGTCACAACGCAACATGAGCAGTTAAACGAGCTACTTGCCGCCCACGAGGAGGCACTGAATGGCTTGCAGTGGGAAGTTCTCGTCGAGATTCGAACGCCGGTCAGTGTTACTTATTAGACACGGGCGCGGTGTTTCTCGAGACCCAAGCTTAGGCTCTCGGTTTCAATATCAGTCAGCTAGTGCCTGCCGATATTTAGCCGAGGGCTATTCAATATCAATGCCATTTGCAGTGATACTCGCGAGGCTAGTTGCTAGTTGCCGCTTTAGTACCGAACCGGTTGACAACGATGCATAACGTCAGAGTGTATACGTTCGGCCATCTCCTCGGTAAGGTATCCAAATAGCCATGTGATAGAGAGGCTCCGATCCTCGGTCCACAATTCGGATTGAAGCCAGAGCTCTCAGGTCGGTCGCACCGAAGGGCTTGACATGTTCTCCAAACCGTGACAGCTTGCCAAACTGTGATGGCAGCTACTATGAACTAACACCATAACACACACACCTGCGGAGACTCCGCAGCGGAGTGGACCCCCGGAAGAGAATGTCGTCGATGAAGACGGCGCAGAAGTTAAGACAGGCACTAACGTGGGATGATGACGGAAGTAGTTGTTGCTGTATGAGAATGTGGAGCCGCGACGGCGGCGAGCCTCACCGCCGTTGCGTTGAGAGCAATCGCCGTTGGTAGAGGTATGATCCTCCCAAGACGTGCGCCCTTCTGGGTCCTCATCAGCGAGAGAGGCCTCAGCCCCAAGCCCAGTGAAGCCGCTTCACTGAAGCGACCTTGCTGCGGTAGGTACGGCCACCAATAGAGAGGCACATCAGGTCCCTTGCTCGGGGAGCAGCAGGAATCATCACGGCTGCTTCGACGCTAATGGTTGACCCTTAGCTGGGCCTTCTCCGTATTGAAGAAGGGGTGAATGATTCATAAGCCGACCTTTGTCCTTCGCGAAGCAGGGACTCACACATATCTGTAGGCGATAGCGACTTCTTCTCAGTGCCCTGCCCTCATCTCACGCTGGACCTTTTAGTTGACACCGGGGGCGAGATGATGTGTGGTGCTGCGTTCAAACAATGCCAGAGTACCACACTACCCAAAGAATCCGCTGCATCAACAGCACTCAGGTCCGGGGCCCAAATCTCACGGCCACCCACCGTGGGTGACCCGCCGAGAGTTCCAGGGCGAAAAGACTCGGTGGGATTTATGGCTGATTATAGTCCCGGCCTCCGGCGTGAAAGTTATGCGAAGTCCCGCAGGGACTCCGCAACGTCCGCTGCGCGTCGACCCACACCGGCGACGCGGCACTGATTTCAGCGTATCCGGAGCCCTCTCGCACATCGCGCAAACCGAGGAGAGTTTCTGGCCTTTTGAAAGCGCTCATCAACGGTCATATACAACATGCAGCAGCTACGCAGCCTGGTACAACCTGTCACAGCCCGTGCCACACAGGCTACTTGACAAGCAGCCTGTGCTTGTACCATTCGAGGCGGCGCGTTGTGAAAGCGAGTACCCCAGTACGAGTACACGAGTGTGTGATTCGATATTCACAGCGAAGTGGATACGTAGTGATTAGTGATTCTTAGTGATTCTTAGTGATTCTTAGTGAAATTCACTAAGTGAATCACCAATGGTGAATCACCATTATAGTGAAACCAGCGTCTTAAGTCATACGGATCTATTGGTTAAATTCGAGCGACATCTTAACACAGTGCGAGTGGCTGTGCGACTGCGACGGAGTCTCTGCATCGGAACGAAGAATATCCTGCAGTGCAGATTAACGAGTGATTCGAGACACTGCCCTCCTACTTATCATCGCTGAGTACAATGATCTCTCCCCTATCTCTCGGCACTATACTGCTGTAATCTTGCCCAAGCCCAATATCGTCATTCCCTCTCACAAACGCTATCGCTCCTCCACCGCCATCAACACTCCCGGCTATAGCAGCCACCATGGACCTCGACAATTTCGTCGAGATGACACCAACGTCGTACGCCTGTGCCGCCCTGTGGACAAATTCACTTGCCCCTCGCCGCAGCCGCACGCAGACAGGATATTCGGAGTTGAGCCCCTTGACTGAAACCTGGCCAAGTCCACTAGCGCGGGAAGGTTGCTGCAAACGCTTGTGGCTAGACCCAGCCATCAAAGCGATGGTGGCCGGTTTGAAAGACCAAACCACGAGCATATCAAGATCTATAGCGAGAACCAATCGCTGCTCTCGCGGTAGGCAAGCCATAACGTTGGTACTCAAAGCCGCTGGCAATACCGATAGCGTCTGAAAGACAACAGTGGAAACTTCGTACAGTTAGAATTCAGCAGCGTTTTCTGGTATCCGAAATCAGCCCCAAAGATCGGCACTGTCCATGTCCTAGAGATTGTCTCCCTCTTTTTTATCTTCCAATCTTACCCTTAGTATCAGGTCTCCCTCGTTATCCTTCGGCAAGGCGTCTACAGCTATTATTTCTCCTGCCGACACCCCCAATGGGATCCTCTGTCGACGCAGCCGCTTGCTTGGCAAGGGACGTTCTCCGACCGGCCGCCGACTGGCATTCGCCATTCAACAAACAATCTGACCACGCCAAATGCCGCTGAGATGCTTCTTCCAGAGCTGGCAGAATCATTACGAGGCAAAGCTCCCAGTGAAGCCATTCGGCCCAAGCAGATCTACTCACAGGAAGACCCGCCATGTCGCACCGTCCCACACCAGATCTCCTCTATAGCAGTTGAAACGGTCAACGTAAACAAGTGAACGGTCGATTCCCTCATGGACCCAAAAACTGATGATGCCCAGCCTACTGGCCCTTCACCTTCGATCGCCGGAGTGCGGGAGGATACTTCGCGTATCTTAGCGTATATATGCATTCACCCTTAGAGGAAATTGCCTCACATATAAGTGGCGAGGAGTGTCAGCGGCACTGCCAAACATAGCTCTGTCGTCAACGGTGCATTTACAAAAGCCCAGCGTAGCATGGCTGTGAGAATAATTCCTCCTATAATGGAGAACCCCTTCTGCACCTGAATAAAGCCAAGATTCTCCCAAAGCAACAACATCATAGGCGGGGCTGCAAAACGACAGCCGATCCAATGGGCCAGCATCACCAAGGGTGAAATTTTGTCGTCAATCTGCCAACCAAATCCCGCGTAAAATCACAGGAAACCCCCTCTCTCCGGTACTACACTGCCTGCATGCTTAGTGACCTGTCCTACAACAATACCTCCCAAGGCTTGTGTGACTGAGGTAGAGATGCTGAATAACTCTGCGGCCTCTTGTGTGCTCACATATGGGTATCAACGGCAACCCTGTGTAGAAATCCGGATGGAGCTCCGGCACTCCACCGTGAGCCGTAGCCTCTACGCCAATCACCAACAACGCTGAGTACATTGCTAACTCAGCAGAGAATAGGTAACTGAGTCGAAGGCTACCGATATCCCACCGTCGCGCGCCACGAAATAGCCCAGAAAGGACGCGCAGTGCACCTCAAGTGAAAACGGATCTCTCCTTGACGATGATTAACCATAGAATTGTGATGGATATTCGTCCGATCAATACGCCCCTAGAGACCAGTCACTACCTATTGCGGTTGTAGGACCTCAAGGCGAGTTCCGATACAGCAGCACCAACGCCGGACAACGCACTGGCCACTATTATCTACACCAGGACAAGCAAAACACGGTCGTCGATAGCCCTAGCTGGCAACAGGATCTCCATACTCCATCAGGACGACATGCGGCTGACGCTACAACAGCCCGTTATTCATTACTGAAAACATCCCCAAGGCTGGATCCCTCTCTGTGTATTCCCTGGGGCCTTCAGACTGCTGACCTATCATCGGCTCTGATGACACCAACCCAACTCATTACTACCGATAGATATAAGGGACGGCTGATACGAACAGCATGGATAAAGCAAGGACTTGCATGGAGCTTTGCCGCCTACCCAATATGAGGTAGGTGAGCACCTGATCCCCACAGGCTAGCGAAGGTCGCTGCACCGAGTTCGAGCTGCTAATCATCCGGGACGTGACACGCCGAAGTCCCGCGAGGAGTTCGTCTGGCCCCTGTCCCCCGGTACTACCGCCGCCCACAGAAGCTTGGTCTGGTTGACCAAGTTGAAAACAAGGGGATCGAGATTCCGATAAGCTGTTTGAATGCATTGATTCTGAAGGGCGTACGTGGCCGCTGGCAAGGCCGCTACTGCCAAGCTCGGAAGGGGTCGCCACGTAGACAGGCACCCCACCAGTGACCCTGATAGACCGAAGATACCCAGCGGAGCGAAGCAAGACCGCCCTCTACCCTCGAGAAGCATGAAGGCAATGGCGAAGAGCAGTTTGACGATCTCCGTCAACAACACGACCATAGTAGTGTTCACGGACCTGGCGGCACGCTAACACCCTTGATCGACCTAAGATTCCAACCTGTCAATGAACTGTGACTGCAACTGAGGTTGGCTGCCGAACTGCAGGGCTAGTAGTGCCATAAAGAAGAGTCCCTTTGAGGTGATGCCGTGGCCCTCGAGGCCTTCGACCCTCGTCGGGTGGAGATTCATCTAGCTGTTCTGTCATCCAAAAAACTACTCCACGCCCTACTCCATTCTCTCTTGCTGAGCTGAGCTATCAAGTGCTCATAGAAGGACTGCAAGCAGTGACAGCAGTGACCCCTCCCTTTCGATGCAGACGAACGACGACGACCTGGCGGAGCTTCTCATGAATAACGGTGAGCCGGAAGTTTCCTCCACAGCGAGTATCATTCAGTTTCAACCTTCCGACACCCCTCATCTCCCCAAGCAAATATTGTCATCACACTGAACCAAACACTGGCACGATCGGAATACTGAATCCTCAGGAATGCTACCGTCATGCAAAGATGTCTAATTACGTAGTCATGCAAAGGCGAATCTTGCATGACTCGTGGTAGTCGCAGCCCCAAGGCCATCAGCGTGGACATTGCCATCCGCGGCCTGATTCTCGTCCTCAACGTCACAGTAACTGATCCCGAGGGAGTCAAGACCTGCGTTCTCCATAGTAATGAAGGCTCGAACTGGCAAGAGCCTCGGCATCCCACCCTCTGCATGGCATTGCAAATAATGAGCCAGGCAATGTATTTTCCGGTCCTCTTCAGGCTAATACCATATTTCACTCACTTTTCCAATATTCTAACAGCCCTTATGTAAACATCTTCGCTCTCATCCTGCTGCAGCTCCTCGATCTTAGTCAAAGCCCCGCACTCCTCAAGTGCTCTAAAATCGCCTAGATCCACCAGCACCCGCCCGGCTGGCTTTACTCAACGTAGTGATTGGTCGAAGAGTCCCTCTTGTCCTGCTCATAGGCGCCTGTTCTGAGTATCCCTTCGAACGCCTCTAGAGCTACCTGGACCATCTTCGTGTCCTTGATGTCGAGTATCGAACCTGGTGAGCACGATTTGCAAGGTAGACACGCAGGTGGCCCTGTTCGGTCAACGTCTAACTGCGCTTTTACCGTGACTACCAAGTTTGGTGTGCTGACCAAACCAGCTAGGCAAGCAGCTTCGTCGCACTACATACTCGATGCTAATACTGCGAGTATTATCATACCCTATACTTTACAAGACTACACTAATGATAAAAAAATTATGCTAAAAAAGGACCTTCGGAGTCAGCTACAAAATGTTGATAAGTCTAGCCAGTTGATCTACTAGTCCGTCTCGCCCTGCTCAGCCGACCTATTTCCCCTCGCGATCGCGAGGAAGGGACATACATCCAGGGTCGACCATGAGCTAATCAATATTTGATTGTCTACCACTCTATCCTATACTCATGTGGTGCATGTCGCTAGAACAGAAGCGATGACAGGGCTCCCGTCACCTACTCAATGCGGCCATGGTCGGGTACTTGTCCACCAAGTACTTCACTTGCTCAGGACTCCCACCCGAACACAGGTTGCAGACAGTCCAGGCAGCCTCCTTTCTAACGTCATAGTCAGCACCGCCACTGAGGATCTCCACGATAGGTCCCAGGATACCACTCTCTATCACCTGTAGGCGGAGCGAAGCGATTCACGATTAACCATTTTAAAGATGCTTCTTTTTAGGATATCCCCGCAGCAGCTACCAACGACCCCCGCTGACCGAGTATAGCACAGGCAACGGGCTCCACGATGGGAGACGAGGACCATTCAGCCGAACCATGCTCGCGAAATGAAAGACGCCGAACAGGGTCGACAAAGCAACCACGAATGACCTTCTGAATTTGTGTTTGCTGATCCGCGCAGATGTTGCTAACCGTCCACACGACCTCTTTCCGAACCTGAGGAGGGTAGTCCATTCTGGGACCACAGCACACCGCTGACCGTCTTCCGAGGGCTCGTGATGAGCTTGAGTAGAGTTGGTAGAGCCCCCGCATCTACCTGAGGGAACAGGAAAGGAAGCAGTGGACAAAGAACTTCGCTCCGTCGAGTCTCAATCTTTATTGCCATGTGTAAATCCCGAAGTGATTCAACTTCATATCACATCGCTTCTTTCACTCAGCGAAGAAGGCACTTCACATATCGCGGGGGAAACTCCGCTATTTTGAGGCCTAGGAAGATCACCATACCGTAGCCGACAATGATGCACCCAGTTCGACATCGGCCGCCCATGATGCTGCCTTAGTTCTGCCTGCTCTCAATTCTATGCTTACATTGACAGCTATCACTGCTATGACAGATGTCCAGCAGTTTTATGATCACAGTGAAAGTCGGAGTATGCCGAAAATCGACTGTTGAATGAGTTTGGTCAGTTTCGTACTTGTCAACTTGCCAGGGAATACTCCTGCACATCACGAGACGCTGTTAAACGAAGGTTCCATGCCTTTTTAACCCCGGTCAACCTAGTACGGGTACGGAGAACTAGGACGTATTAAGTATATCAAACAACGCATACGTGTATTGAATTACGCCGTACTAGTACGGTACTGGGGAACAGCTGCGACGGGTAGTACGGGTACGGAGCCGTACTCGTACCCCGTACTAGACCGTGCCCGTACTGTCGCCCACCTCTACCGAAGATTATTTCATTACCAACAAGTGTTGACGATCGGGCTGATGCGTCCGGCATAGTTGGGAAATCACCACCACTAGTATCCAAAGCCTATTTGCGTTGCCAAACACAGATTCAATTCAACCCCACCCCACCCCATCCCTACCACAGCTCCTGTCTGATGTGGCGAGCCCGTCGCGATGTTGCCTATCGCCCTGAGCGCCGGAGTATGCACCTATTCCGCCAGATCCCTTCACGAAAGATATCTCCCGACCTACCTGTGTACTGTCATGTCCCAATAGATGGACCATGCGCGGTACCATGCCACTCTGCAGGATTGCGTCGATCCGTTCTGTCGGACCGTCGCAGACGTAGGACACAGCCCAGAGTGCGTCTGCCAAGGCCTCAACATCATCCAGGCCTAGGACCTGACAAGGGTTGGGAGGGACGGGGCAAGCAGGGCTTCACCATAGATAGTGTTGGTAGTGCACCGACAATGCGGTCAAGAGCTGGTACCTACACACGGAAAGGGAAATGACCGCGCGCCACGAAATTCCGCATGCGCTTACCGGCTTCCCGCGGCAGAAGTTGCTGACAGCCCAAGTGCCGAGACGAACTATGTTGATGTTCTTCCCTGCCCGGATGACGGCCAAGAGGGGTGGGAGGACACCACGCTCCAGGCAGGCATCTCGGACCACTACAGGCAATGACGACTGTACCGACTCGGCAAATTCTTCCTCCAAACCGCGGAAAATACGAAAAAAACGTCGGAAAATACCAACTTCGTGAACGGACGCAATGACAGAGGGAAGATTATAGAAATAACATATGCTTGGTATGTACCGCTGTCACTGATTACTATGGTCGATCGGTGATACCATAATAATCACTACAAAGCAGCACAACTGATAATGCCATAGTCGACTACCGCCGAGTGGGATTATTATCACACACGACGCTGCCTCGACCGAATGGTCCGCATTTTATGCTACTGCAACAGCTACAATAGATCTGTACCCCAGACACTACCTGCGCCATCACCAGCAATGTTGGCCAATGCCCAGATGGACTGCTCTTGAAGATCGGTATCCTCAGAGCTGAGAAGGTTACGAAAGGAGTCCACAGCACCTAATGGGGATCATCCCGTACCACAACTCCCCCAAATCGTAGTTGAATAGCACCTAGCTCTATGACGGCCCTAGTCTGTTCGGAGTTGCCACTGGCGACGTTGGTGAGGGCCCAAGCCGCCTCGAACTGCATCTTGCTGACTGTGGGGTTGTCTAGCAGGTACTTGAAGCGAGGCAAGACCTGAACGCTCCAATGCTTGCCAGAGGCCACAGGCACCCCCTCACTCCAGCGGCGATGACATCAGCGATGGGCGGGTTATCCTCCTTGCTCAGCATCTTCCTGAAGCTGACCAGGGCCTCCAGAGCCGTATCAGGGTCCGGGGACTTCAACAAGGCAACCAGACTGGGGATATCATCTGAGGCAACGACACCATCAGCTGGTGCCAGCCACAGAAAAGAAGCACTCTTGGTAGGAGCACTAGAGTTGTCCTTGGTCGTGGCCTTCGAGCCTTCATCATCATCCATCTCGAGTCGTCGTCTCCTGACCAGTTGCTCGGCCTTTTCCTTCTTCCTTATTTGTAGTGTAGCATCCTGAAGCAGAGGGCAGTCGAGGGGGGCGGAGGGCGGTCGGGGTCACCTCCCTCCTCCTCCGCATGGCCTGGGAGTCCCCGGAGGCCTTCTTGAAGTTCTGTCGACGAGCTGCGATGCGATTCTCAAAAGCGGTGGAGGACATGTCCAGCAGTTTGCACTGTGATACGTCGGGGACCTTTTTTGAATGGCAATTATACACGTCCGACATGGTAGACTATACGCATCACACGTGAAACCTCAACTGTTCCGAACGGTCTTGCTGTTACCATTGTGGGCGTGCGCTGCTGATTGATCTACACCACTAACCGACTACTTCCTCTTCCGGTTATCTCTACCCCATCGCCAACGTTCCCACAACAGCCTTGAATATGACATCTTCTACGCTCGCGGAGCCGAAGTCGCGCTGGCGGGCGAGCGCTTTTGTATTTCGGCCGGTAGTATTCGGATTTTTCTGCTGAAGATGGTCGTTTGAAAACTCATTTCTAATACTGTTAGTTTCACGTGTACACTATGCAACAGCAGGTGGTAATCCAGGCCCCTCCCGCCTGTCCAGTCCCGCCAGCTCCGGCGTACTATGAGGATGGTATGTCGTTGGATGCTTTAATAAGGGCAGCCTGGAGGACGCAGTATCAAGCCGTTCCAAGTGAAGATGCACGGCAATCTCGATTCGGCATTGGACGAACAGCCCAATAATAGACCACCGAGGAAGGGGTTGTCCAGAGGGGAGATGATACGACGACAGAAGTAGTAGCCGGGTGGTATCTTTTGCACTTTCCGACCTACCCGGGCCACGTGGATTTCCCTCAGGGCCACCCAAAAGAAGGGCAAGGAGAAGGACTCAGACGAGGACATGCGTGGCGAGCCCCGGTAGACTTACAAAGGATACGTCATGAAAATCTTCGCCGTGCGCGCGTTGGTCGCAGTGGAGGGAGTTTCCAAACTTCGTGAACAACTTCGAACGCTTCCCAAACGAGCGAGCGTACCAACTGAAACTTCGTGGGTCTTGAAACTCCCTTTAGAATTCGACAGAGTCGAATATCTCATGGTCTGCAAATCTCAGGCGTCACCTTGGCATCAACAAGGTCGTTCAGAAGCATCTTGGCATTGGTTCCGCCCACGCCCGGAAGGGGGCCGGCAAGGGAGCGGGCAAAGGGGCCCGACCGGGGAGGTTCCGTAACATCACCTACAGACCCCCTCAACGTTAATACACTGTATATTGTGATTTACTCAGTCATGTTGAGTTCATGGCCGCTCTCAGGAGAAAGGGCGATGGTGATTCTCCTATTTTCTTGGCGGTGCGAGAGAATCTTCCTCTCCGCTATGCTTTGGATAAAAAGGACGGTGTTCAATGCCCTGCTGCTTTCCTCTCAGTCTTAGGAGCGCTCCTAGGGTTGAGTTTCGCGTGTCAAAGACGGTCCAGGAAGCGGCCTTGGGACTCAGGAGAGGCAGTCTAGTGGGCACCCGGTTAGTTTCTGGCAGTTGGTGATCATGTCTGAAAGTACTTGTTCTGCGGCGGAAAGCGTGTCCTTGCTGTTACCAGCTCCTGTATGGTATGAGAAGGGGACCTATCTTGAATCTTCCACGAGTGGCAATAAGATATGCCGCCATTTCGAGGCGTTGTGTCCGCAGAATATAAGGATAGGAGGTAGTAGTACGGCGGGCATAGGGTGATGACAGAGAGGGAGAATCTTAGGTCGAAGCATAGTTCACACGGGATGAATCTTAGGTCGAAGCATAGTTCACACGGGATGAATCTTAGGTCGAAGCATAGTTCACACGGGATGAATCTTAGGTCGAAGCATAGTTCACACGGGATGAATCTTAGGTCGAAGCATAGTTCATAAGGAATGAATCTTAGGTCGAAGCATAGTTCATAAGGAATGAATCTTAGGTCGAAGCATAGTTCATAAGGGCTGCATATTACATGGGGATCTTGGCAGAATAGAGTGCCGTAAATGGGTGGTATTGGGGGAAGATGTGGTACTGATGCCCTGCTCACCGGCGAAGCGACTGGACAGCGGGGCCAGTCGGCAACAACAGCACTATGATCGAGCCGACCTCTTCCTAGGTAGGGCTGGGCCGAATTTCGTGGCGCGCGGTAGTCTATCCATCGGTATCTTCGAACGCATGGCTGTTGCTTCGCCGCTCTTACGGAGCATCTTGCGGGCCTCTTTGAAGAAGGTAAGGGCAATCTCCCGCATTATGGACGCCCATGGCCTGGATGGAAAATTTCCATTTTTTTGGTATCAGTTTACGGTGTCTATGGAACCAATTCCTTGATGTCTTTCTGGTTTCCGATTATCGGACGTTTTTTCCCAGGTGAATACGTCCATGTCGGCCCTAGGACGGTGGTAAAGGCGGCATCAATCGGGAACTACGTGTAAGTCGTCTACCGAGGCAGTCCGTCGCAGCCGGTAGTGCTTCAGGCGGATCGAGGAGGATTGTTATCTGGGCGAGGGATGTGTCGTCAAGGGCCACAGTGTCATCCTAGCACGAACGAAGGTGCCTTCGCGAACCCTGCCCGGCGATAGAAGGCTGCTGCAGGTGCCTTCTAGAGCCACGGTACCACCCTTCCATATTGTTGGTCCGGCGGCGGAGGGAAGGGAGGGTAGTAAGGGGGGAGGGAAGCGTGGCTGGTCTTGGTCGGTGTACTCTGTCTCGGTCGTCCGCGGCGCCTGATGCCTCCCAGGGAGGAGGGAGGTGGCTGATTGTGGCAAATCATTCGTAGTGCGTTCGCATGAGATGGAAGGTATCTTAGTAGAGGTCGAAGATATTTTATATTGGTAATACACTCGGCGGACCTTGGTAAGGTCGGCAGATTTTTTTGATGATAACCTCGCCGCATCATGTGGTTCTCGTAGACTATGCGTTTGTCCATAGTTCAACAGCATCCGTCGTCTGAAGCCTCCTCCTTCTCCTCCTTTCGCTGTCCTTCCTCCTCCTCAGGTTTCGTGCTACTAGCAGAACTCCCCCCAGCCTGGGAGAGGGCCATAGCCGATCAGATCACGGACATGTACTACGCCCTGCGCCCTGGCAAACCCAATTAACGGTTTCTGTATCTTGGAAACTTGGCAATTTGTTTATCGGGCGACGGCCGCTCAAGTGTGTTCGGGTAGGGTCGCGGGTCGATCGTGGAGGCCTCGCAGTGGGATTGGGATTTCATGATTTTACTATCAGTAGTCTTGGGATAGTTAACGGAACCTTTTCGCGGAGAGCACGGGCGTAGAAAGATACGTTGGATGATAGTTGATGAGAGGTTGTAGCTGTGAAAGTAGCATAAAATCATGAGAACTGACCCAACTCATTGTGGATGACGTGGGTGAGGAAAAAATGGGGAAAAATAATTTTCTGTCCTGAAGAAGGCTCTGCTCGTAGTAAGTTTGTACCCGACCGACAGTTAGCATGGACCCCCAAGCATCAACAACGACAACAACAGCAGCATCGGACCAGCCATCTGCAGTAGCGGCGGCAGGAGGGCTGGAAGGGGCGGACGCCGGTACTTCGCTCAGGCTGCCATCAGTCCAGCGGAGTGGTTCTAGTCGTATGCGCCATTACTCCAATTATAGCAACGGTCGGGGCAGCGAAGACGTCGATTCTTTGACCTACTCCCAGGATGGCAGCTCAGTCCGTATACGGAGAGATGGTACGGGTACCAGCAGTATGCGGTCCGGGACAGCCGGCAATCTGCCCTTAACGCCTAGTGACTCGCCCCTTCTCAATAGCAGCCCTACGCAAGGTGCCGGCCCTGGTCGTGCAGTTTCTACGGCCAGCGCAGGGGCGGGCGTGGGTATTAACGGCGAGCCATTGACGGTGGGCTCAGCGAATGAAGGGGAGGAGGCTGCTGCTGCTGTTGCTGCAGTTGGCGGCGGCGGGCTAGGGAAAAAAGCGAAGCGGGAAATTTCGGATGGCGATGATGGGTTCGATGACGACGATTGGGACGATGAGGTTTTGTACTATGGTAAAAACGATAAAGTTCGTGATGACAAAGATGATGGTACTGCCAAGTCTGCCTGCTGTGGCTGCACTATCATGTAGTAAGTAGCGCGCGCCCTGTTGATCGATATATTTAACCACCTCATCTTGGAGGCAAGTTGATCGGATTCGACTGCTGAGCGATTGCTCAATATAATTACGCCGTCGTCGTCTGCAAATTACTGATGCTGATGATGTTACTATGGCGGGCCGTTCCCAAGGGGAGATGTCAGACCTGCCACAGCTGTTGAATCATTGAAGGGTTTTGTATAAAATTGTTGCACTGAAAAGCACTAAGGCCGCCGCCGCCGTTGCCGTAGTTGCCGTTTCGCTTTGAGTATTGGAATTTAGTTGTAAGATTAATGAGTAGTAATAGTGCAGTCGTTTGTTGCTGATGAACGCCCTACAACAACAGGCCCCTCCCGCCTGTCCAGTTCCGCCAGCCCCGGCGTACTATGAGGATGGTATGTCGTTGGATGCTTTAATAAGGGCAGCCTGGAGGACGCAGTATCAAGCCTTCCAAGTGAAGATGCACGGCAATCTCGATTCGGCATTGGACGAACAACCCAATAATAGACCACCGAGGAAAGGGTTGTCCAGAGGGGAGATGATACGACGACAGAGGTAGGGGTAGTAGGGCAAGGGTGTGGGCGGCTGAGCGTTGGCGCGTGTAGGAACGAAGGGAGCAGCAGCAGGAGTGACAGAATTGACAGGGACGATGATACTGACGAGGATATGCGTGGAGGTGATCGTGGCAGGTGAGGGATGCCGGCCGGCAGACGTGACCGCGCGCCACGAAATTGTCTGGTCAGGAATCGACAAAGTCGCTTCGGCGTTCACAGAGGGATCCAGCGGCAGTCGGGCGGCGGCATGCGGTCCGCTGATCGTCGAGAGGGCGGCGGCGGGAAGGGAGGAGGACACCGAAGATCGCGGAACGTCACCCTGGTCGTCAACGACCGTGGCCGAGTACAGCGGCGTCATGAGAGATGATTTATTTTTCTTTTTTATGGTATAGCATTTGATGAGAAATCGAGTACCTGAATTGATTGAAGCCGTCGAAGTAGATAACAGCAGTAGTCCTGCTTGGAGGTTGAGTTGAATTCAATACCCTTATTATTGAGGGTCGTGGTTGTTGCCGCCAGGTACATCTTGGTGACCAAGACTCGGTCGTGCCAAAAACCAAATTTTTTGGAAGTGGAGAATTTTTATTTTTGAAGATGTGTTATTTTGCGGAGAGCGTATTGTGAAGTCGGTTTGGCTTCTTCTTTTTCCCTCTGTAATTTATAGTCGGCGAAATCGACTGGAATCGATCAGCAAATGACAGCAGCAGCAGTAGTACTGCTTGGAGGGTTGTGTTGAACCCAATACCACTACTATCGACGGTTGTGGTTAATGTCGCCTGGTGGACCCTGGCTGAGCTAGAAAATCCCATTTCTGAGAAAAGGACAATTTGCCGTTTCTCTTGTGCTCTTTGGAAGGATTGCAGTGCGGGTCAGTGTGCTGGAAGTCTTCTCTATTTCCTAATCATCGTAGATAGACGACCAGTTGCTGCATACAGGACGTTGGGCTCTTTTCGCCTTAGTCTGCGGCGAGTACCATTATGTTCTCTGTTGTTTCCCTCTGAGTTCAGGATGATTCCACTGAGACCGCTTTCTAGTGGCAGAACTGCAGCTGCTTGACCGCCCTATTACCATCGATAATTTGCGTATTTGCTAGTCGTTTGCGGCTTACTAGTCAGTGTTAGTCAACCCCCCAATCATGTTGTCATTGACGCGGCATCTGTCGCGGACAGCCGTTACAGGGGACCGGAAGGCGGCCGGTGTCGGAAAAGAGTTGCTTAGCGGAGCGAAACGGAAAGGTGAGCTCTCATTCCGCTGCAGGTTGATGAGGAAAACTCAACTGATTTTGAGTCGTCAGGAACGCCACTCGCCAGCGTGGTGAGATTTGTCGAGCGGAAGTGGGCTATCCAGGCACAGCACTACGCCAACAGCCCCGGCTCGAGTGATGCTGATCGTGCCATGGTAGAGGGTCTCTGATTCGGCCGAAGGGAATCGGTTTGTCTTCTCAGTACTCGATGGTGTCGGGGCAGATGCTGCATACTGGATACGGCTGTGAGAAGGACGAGGGCAAGGCTTATGAATATTTGTGAGTTTTTCGTCTCGTGCCATGATCGACCTAAGATACGCTTGTGTCAGTTCGAAGGCCGCGGCTTTGGGCCACATGGACGCCAAGGAGCTCTTGGAGTCAAAAGATGACATAAAGAAGCCGCCCAACATCTCCTGCTTCGAATAGCAGCTCTGGCTCGACATTTTCATCATCGCCATACCACACCTTTCCGAACTCCTATTCCCATTATCGCGGCGCATAAGCCTTTTGTAGAGGAGGGCTCAGCAGGCGCATCATCTTCCACGTATCGTGCTCGGGTAGGGCTGCTGATGATGATGCCGGCTGTCTGACCGCGCGCCACGAAATGCGACAACTGTAGCAGGAGTAGTATTATCACCGGAGACAGTACTCCGTGCTGGAAAACTCGTCTCTGGTTTAAGTTTTTTCATTGGTATCATCTTTTTTTATCTGTCATCATCCGTCTTCGCTACGGCGGCATCAGCACTGGATATACTGATATTATACTTGGAAGGCAAACCAGGCTGTGTTGTGTTGCTGCTGTTAGCTCTACTCGACCCGTTGCTGCTGTTAGCTCTACTCGACCCGTTGCTGCTGTTAGCTCTACTCGACCCCTTGCTGCTGTTCGCTCTACTCGTTGCTGCTGTGGGGCTGATCGACCTCCTCTCTCGTAGTCGTCCAATTGCCATGGAGCATCCTCGTCTGGGCTTACAGGGGCTTCAGTTTGGCCGATGAACGAATCGGGTGCAGCTCGTTTGGTCTAAAGCTAATGACCGACTCTCGTCGCCTACCGGAGAAGTTGCCACGTGCAACTGCCCGGCCGGAGGTGGTGGGGATCGATCAGAGGATAGCAGCTAGGGTGGCACTAGATGAGGGAAGGGGAAGCCTCCCGGTATGACAGGGAATCTTTGGTTTTGGATCGGACCAGAGTCAACCTCAGGCGACCTCGTTTCTTCGACGCGAAGATCCGCACGATCGGCGTGGACAAGCAGGCCTTGGACGCGCAAGTGAGTTGCTGTTTGCCTTCGACTGTGGATGGCCATTCTCGAAGGTCCTGGAGAAGTTGGCGCGCCTCTATGCTGATCGTGAGAAGGAGAAGACAGTCGAAAGGGGGGTTATGGAAGCTCACGAGGAGCTGGCTAAAAGGGAGATGGAGGTGCGCCTGCTGCAGCTCGACGGAGAGAACGACAGTTTTGGCGTGAACCACGGCCAAAACTGGCGTAAGAAGTGGCTCTTAGCCTCTCGCTGCTGGGGTGCATGAGGACAGAGTCAGAATTTGTCGTAGCAGCTGTCGAAACTCAGGAATGGCCCGTCTTGGTGGCTGCACATTGTTTCCTGGGTGTTCGGTCGAGAGAGTGCTTCTTTCCAGCGTCACAATTCGCGGCGCGCGACGCAGGCTGAGTTGAGGGCCGCCCTCGCCAAGCAGGTCAGCGAACGGCTGGAGGGGGAGGCGGGAGGGGAGGACACCTCAGTGGTCGAGTAAGAGGGAGGCCATATTGAGGAAGGCTCTGAATTTTGTGGCGCGCGGGAAGCTCGGGTATGCGCTACTAGATTGTCATGAGTTCCAATACACCTGGAGGGTCGACAACCTCAGAAGGACACTTGCGCAGGAGACCTGACAGCGTCGCTCGGCCCAAGGGAGAAATGCTCAGGGCTGGGAGATACTCCTGAGATTACTATTCGTTGAGATTCTTATCGACCTTTGATCAGGCATCGTACGGGGGTCGATCGTCGTAGGTTGTAGTTTTTGAGCGTGTGAGGTAGAATGGCGTCAGAATAGGGGGAATTTGGGGGAGATGGTCGGCAGTGTGCAGCAGCGCTGGCCACACCGACGGCTGGTCTCCTCCTAGCATGCTGTCTTCCAGGTACGGTCCATCCTCCGTGCAAGTACTGGATGGAGAGGATGAGGGTAAGGCGGTGCGACAACGAGAGCAGCAGAAGCAGCAGAGGGACGCACTGGAACAGCAGATGTTCGAGAAGATGCTCCGAAAGGAGAGAATGGCAGAGGTTGAAGTAGGTGGCTTCGTCTTCCCGCCCCTTGCCGTCACGGTGGGGCTTCAGTCATCGCCCGCGGCTCCTTATGGGGGCCTGGCGGGACCGAAGGAGGAGATAGCCGCTAGGGCCAGGCGGTTGGCCCGAGAGTGAGGAGCTGCAATTTTGTGGCGCGCGACATTTCCGTCTGCGTAGGACTTTGGAGGCCAATCGCAAGCTGGCAGAAGCGGCCGCTCTACGACATTTCGCGGCGCGTGACGCAGAAGAGGCTGCTGGCGAGGCGATGCTCGAGTACATGGCGGACGGTCGGAGGTTCATCAATGAACCGCCTACGGAAAAGCTGGACGGGGGTGAGCATATTTTCCGGGCGAGCGAGATTTGCCGAGAAGGGCTGACTGGAATCTTCATCCTCGACAGGGCGGCGGTACAGAAAGGACGGCTATCGTGGAGCACCGCCGGACGCGGAGGGAAGGGTGAAGGACTTCCGAGATCGACAAGTGAGGACTTGGCTTTTAGTGTGGCCAGCCCATGCTGGCGCCCATCAGGTGGAGGCTGCCAGAAAGCAGTCCGCAGCAGAGGGGGCAGTGGCGGCCGCTGAGGCCTGGGCTCGGGAGGAGGAGCGTCGGGCGGCGGTCAGGAACATGGCTCGACGGCATCGTGACAAGACTGTCGCTTTGAAGGGAGTTGCCGTAGTAGCCGTGGTCGTGGCGTCAGGGTCGATGCTGCTGCTGCTTTCAGTATGAGAACGCCCGGGCGGCGGCTAGGAGGAAGGAGGAGCCGCCATTGGTGGCGGTGCAAGGCGAAGTCAAGGATGAGTTCTTCGAACAGTTTGGCAAGTCCACGCTGTGCTGATGCCATGTGATGTTGTCGTTGCTTCCCTCGGTGTGGCGTTGCGAGTATCAACAGCTGATCCTTCCTACGCCATCAGCAGGTCAATGAGAGTTGGGGGGAGTGTCGGAAGACTTGGGTCGGGCCCCATTCTCGTTCGCGACAGTCGAAGGGCGTGGGATCTTATCGATAGCTGTGCAGTTGGCTCTGTCTATGTTGGGTGCAAGGGAGAGGAGCCGTAGTCGGGAGGGTGCTGTCGTCCGCTGTGCCAATTGTGGTGGTCGGGGTCACGAGGCATCCCAATGGTGAGCTCGGTGGTGCCGGACTAGGCTGGAGGGCATCTCTCTCAGCCCGTCGCCTATCATCGAAGACGAAGGAGGAGGAGTACCTTCTGATGTAGGGAAGGTTGCACTGTCTGAAAAAGTAGCTTCGCTCCGCTCAGATGGACGCTCTCCCGGCAGTTCGGAGCCCTGGTCGGCGGAGGTGGTGGTCCGAGCCATCCTTAAACGGTCGAGCACTGCTTCCCTGTGTCAGAGGCGAGGGTGCGGTCAGCGGTTATCAGCCTCCCTTCCACGGCAAATGCGCCAACTGCTTCCGGTTCGGCCACCGTGCTCGTGATTGCCCCAACGCCACCACCTGTACCAAATGCTTTCAAGTAGTGAACGCGCGCCAAGGCAACGCTTCGTTGGACGGCTGTTGTCGTTGACTTCAGTCGGGCCACAATTCTAAGGAGTGCACAGTAGACCAGGAGACCTGTGGTAGATGTCGTCGGATTGGCCATACGGTAGAGAGGTCCCTGTGGCCGTTGGTGTGTTGAGGTGTCCTGTAGGCGGCGGCATGCCCGAATGCTATCGTCTGTGATAAGTGCGGCCAGCCTGGTCACCCAGCTGTGTGGTGTGGAGTCACTTGCCGTAATTGTGGACCAGGAGGGGCATATGGTCAGGCAGTGCCCTATGCCGCCAGTCTGTCGCAAGTAGTGATGGTAGTACCGTACTCTTGGTGATAGTCGTAACAGCAGTAGAATTATTCCTAGCAGTAGTTACTACTGAGTAGTAGTTTGGTTTGGTCTGGGAGCACGGCACCTGCATTCACAGTATGGCCGTATAGCTCCTGTATAGAGTAGTAGTGGTTGTGGTGGTGGTAGTCGGAGTAGGAGTAGTAGGGTTCGCTGTGTCACCATCCATTTGGTTGCAGCTGTGGCCAACCTGGACACAAGTCAGGAGATTGTCGCAGCAGCAGTAGCCTGCTAGGAGGGCGGTATGAGAGCAAGCCAGAAGCACCCCACCACCCCTCCTCGGTTGACCAACCAGGACATAGCGTACGGTCTAGCTACCATCTATCACCTGTTAACCCTACGTAGCAGGCCGAGGTCGACGTGGCCGTTGCTCCCCCTCGTCGGCCGGTACAGTGTCTGCAGTGCCTACAGTACGGCCACATGGCACGAGACTGCCCCAATCCGAGAGTCTGTCATAGGTGAGGGTGGGTCGTAGATGAAGACAGCAGTGGACCTTGTGTGGTAGGTGTGCTGAGCCTGGTCATGAGAGTTGGCAATGCCCCCATCCAGTGTTGGTGTTGCAGGGCCCTCTGGCCCAGAACAGGCGGTCGAGTGAGGTCCGTCTGGGCACTGCCCCTCTCCGTTTCCCGCGTTGTCGTCTGTCGGACCATTCTGCTATCCTCGGATACCCAGCAGGAGCCCTGTATCATCAGGCAACCACCACCACGCAAGACGCTATCACCAGTCGCAGTAGCAACACCGCCAATATCCAGTGTCTCCAGTGTCTTCAATTCGGCCACATCGCCAGGAATTGCCCCAACGCTCGAGCCTGCCATAGGTGAGGGTCATGCCTCAATCACTACTAAAGTGGCACGTAGGTGCGGCCAGCCTGGCCATGAGAGTCGCATGTGCCCTTCGTCTGGGTATCAGGTGAGGGGCAGCAGCTGTGAGGCCTGTCAGCCTTCCTTCACAACTACCGCCCAGGTGATGAGTTCCCCCACAGCAACAGCAGTAGCCGACCCTAGCGCCAATTCTCAAGTCCAGTGTCTGCAGTGCCTCGGCTTCGGCCACATGGCTAGGTCCTGTCCGAACCCTAGAGTTTGTCATAGGTAGCGTCTGCGTAGCGTTGGCGATTGTCGAGTCTGATCGGTAGGTGTGGTCAGCCTGGCCACGAGAGCAGGAGATGCCATCTGGGGCCGGGGCCCTTCTTTGCTTGCCAAAGCCGAGTCGCCGATGGACGGGGTGACAGGAAGGTGAACTTTTTTCCATAAAGAGCTCGTCGTGTGTCGTGTTGGTGATGTAAATAACCCCGAGGGGAAATCTTTGGCTATCCCTTTCATTACGGTTGCTGATACACGTGCCCGGACCAAACCATGGTCACATAGGAGAGGGTAGCGGGTCATCAACGTCGAGCAACGATGACCGTTGAATAGTGGATACTTCACTAAGCTGCCACTTTCGGGGTTGATAGTGTTAGCCGGTTCTGTCTCTTGCTCCAGCACTTGGGATGTGTTCGCGTTCAACCCTGTGCACGCGTAAACGTCTCGGGCTAGTTCTCATCTGTCCCCTACACACAAACCCGAAGTGGATCTCACTATGTTGCCATTCTATGCTCCCATAGATCGAGGTGGCCATCTCTCGAGCGCTTGAAAGGAGTGTGTTGGGTCTAGGACGGCCTTAGCAGGATGAGCTTCCTCGGCATTATCGCGGCCCCCGACGAGTTGCTGCTCAGTCATATGCCCTCCCTCGGCTTGCCAGCTCGATCCGGTACCCGGCCCGGGTGTCCCTCTAGAGCGGTATATCCCGAAGAGGGTTGGAAGACGCGACGATGCTGGCAGCAGCAGCGGCACTCACAGTCGGTCGAAACCACGGCCGACGAGCAGCAGTCTCCAGTGATGGGCCCTCATGGCTCCATGCACCCCTTCATGACGCGATACCTCCGTATAGTGGACAGAGATGAGCTCACTGATGGGCAGCACGAGACGTGGCAGTGGGACATTACCGCCATTGGCTCCTATTCTTGTCACCGGAGTTCAACGCCGTCGAATACTCGGATTGTCGTGCCTGGGATGCCACCAGTTTATGTACCACCAGCAGATCCTGAGGGCATCCTTCTGACCAAGGGCCGTGGGTAAGGCCTCGGTGAGGATGATGTCTATGGATCCATCTCTTTGTGAGATCCGCCCTTCAGGCCCTCACAGGACGCGATCACCCATTACGACCTGGCCCATCCTCTAGAGACTCTCCACCATGTGGTGGCCCACTGCACGCCCACCTTCGACTGGTCGACGGTGTCCCTCGTCATCAACCGTGGCCACTTGTCCGACCTCCTGCGGTTCATCTCCGGCGACAAGTCCCGCCGCTTCGAGTTCACCATGAACTACGGAGACGAGGGCCCGCCAGTCGTGGAGCGCAGCTGGAAGTATCATGGCAAGGACCCGACATACGGCTGGTCCTTCGAGGAGGCTATGACGCGTCCTCGGCCAGGCACTGAGGATCAACTTTCTCGACATCACAGAGTCTCCCTTCTGAGGCTAGGCGACCTGAACCTCGTTGTGAGAGCCGAAGTTGATGCGTGCGTTGGAGACCCAGAGGGCTGGGACGAGGACACCGGCAGAGTATCCGAAGGCGACTGGGAGTCTCTGCGAAGAGGGTGCTTCCAACCTCTGGTTGCAGGAGGTGGGATCTTTTGATCCGCGACAAACCATGGTGGAGCTTAAATCGGCGTCAACACAGCGATCGCTGGGAGTGCGCGCCGTCTATCACCAGATGCTTCCTCGGAGGTTGCCAGAAGTTGGTGTTGGGCAAACATGACTGGGGGCGAGTTGTAGGTGTCACCGAGCTCAGCATAGAGGAACTCTGCTTAAGTGCTAAGGATGCAGATTTCCGAGACAGAATGATGACTCAACTCGGTAGGCTGGTCGAGCTGCTTCTGGAGATAGTCAAAGACAGCAGGCAGGCCGTGGTCGTGTGGAATGGCCTATCTCGGAAGCTCATTGTGAGAGAGCCTGCGAGGGGCGTGTAGAAGGACTACTACTCAGGGTGCTGCAGCTGTGGACTCGGCTGCTAGTGAGGCGTCCCTGTCAGCAGCTGTAGCGGTACGGACAGCTACGGAATAATTCGGACATCATGATTGATATTATTCGACTCAGATTATTTGCATCGATTTCCTTTTTGTTGTGGAAGACTCGAGTTGGGAGTTCGGCGTGCAAACAACAGCTGTGGGATGATCGTCGTGGTAACTGTGTATTGTGTAAACTCCTAAGTCTCAAGGTATCCTATGTCGAAGGTTGCACATGATAGATTAGGTCGCTAGCAGTTGTTGCCGATGAATGATCTCTGCTTTCGTGCTGGTCAGTGCCACCGCTCGGAGGGGACGCTTCATAAGCTTCTTGCAGTGGCGCGTGGCTAGGGTGTCTTATTTGTAGCGGCCGATCAACGACTCCCCTTCAGCTCAGCTCGGTTGCGGCCCATCTGAATGCTTTCTGCTGCTAGAGCTCGACTCTGCCAGTCCATGGCAGCTGCGGCTGGGCTATCCTCTGGTCAAGTACTCATCCGCAAGGCTCCTCAAGGTAAGAGAAGCCGCAGAGATCGGCAAAGATCCGCTGCCGAGCCTTAGGTAAAACCCACGTGTACAACATAGCCTTCAACAGACCAGATGTCCGCAACGCTATTACCTTGGAGATGATGATGGACCTCTCACGCGCTGCCAAGGTAAGGGGGCGTCAATCGACCGGTCTCCTCCGGAAGTCTCGTCGCTTCAGTACCTCTCGGGGCTGCCTCAAAGCGAGTGCCGCGCGGTCGTTCTGTCTGGCGAAGGGAAGTCGTTCTGTGCGGGACGAGATCTTAAGGCTTCCAGGAACTTCACCCCAGAACAAGCGAAAGAGTGAGACGAAAGCCCCATAGTGCAGCTCATCACGTTCTGGGGCAAAGCCACCACGCGCCGCCGGCCCTAGGTACCTGCAGGGTATGAAGGATGGGGTTAAGGCGGTCCTCGGACTCCCCATGCCGGTCATCGCTGCGGTACATGGCCACGCCATGGGTGGTGGACTGGAGTTCGCCCTGGCTTCTGACGTGGGGGCGCATCATCACTCAGTGTGCTCTCTATCACACTCGCTTCCAGTTGCGTGTAGCATCTCCTGCGACCGTACTGCGCCTACCCGAAACAGCGCTGGGGCTCATCCCGGGGGTCGGCGGGTGCGTCCTCCTCCCTCTCATGTTGCCTATCGCCACTGCGCTGGACATGGTAGGTTTGCCATCATACCAAGGCCAGGGGTTCTGGTCTCTTGGTGGCAGGTTTACACCTCCCGTCCAGTACAAGCTACAGAGGCTTTCAACTTCGGCCTGGTCAACAGGCTAACCGAGAGTGACAGCCCTGAGGATGTAGACTGCCAAGGCTCGTGGTCACGCTGGTCTTTTGTTAAACCACACAATAGGTGTACAACAAGGCGCTAGAGTTAGCCTCGTCCATCGCCGCCAACGGCCCACTCGCCGTGAGAGCGGCTAAAAGAGTTATTCGTAAGAGACAGGACGAGGTAGGCTGGCTTCTCGGACGCTTCATTATAAAAAGCGTCGTATCTGAAGCGTCGGAAGCCTGTGTCTCTTCAGGAGTTCCCTCCATGGTTAGAGTCGGCAAGTGCCGAGCGTGAGCCTTTGACGTTCACTAAAGACCATCAAGCCGCGCTGGATTGGTTCGCCGCAAAGAAAAGCCCTCCAGCGCCTTTCAAGGGAATGTGACTCATCATCATTTTATCTTCTGTTGACTAACTTTCACTAGTAGTTTTTGAAGCGGTTCAGTGTTGAAGCTATCATACTTTATACCGTCTTCATGCTTCTATGCATTCGAGGTGGACGGGATGCTTTTTCCGCCGCCCGCGTGACTGAGGTCGCGTAAGGCTGAATGAACAGGATTTTTTCGCAAACAAGTCGTGGTGTTCATCGCTGTTACTGAGGCGCTGGTGCCATGCGTCTGTGAAGTCTGCTCTCCGGCTGATCTTTTCGAGCATTGCTTCCGTGCAGCAGACCCACAAGTTCGCCCCCGATATGGGTATCGTAATCCTAGACCTTTCTACGGTTCTAAGCATTCTACGGTAATACGTCGTATCGAATGCGAACCCTTCGTAGAAACGTGTCCAGACGAGACTTCCGTCACATCAAAGATAGAGGAATCATGAATCCCCCCGGCAACAGCACTGATCGTATGAATATCATACCTCGGCACAACTCGAAAAAAGCGCGCGCCCATATTGTCTTTCCATTAGCACGGAGCGGGCTGCCGGAGTGAACGAAACGGAATTCCATATGTCGAACCATGAGCATTTTGGACTTCAAACCGGAACACACAAAGATTATCATCAACGCCTCCAGTTCAGGTCAGGCAAGCTCGGTAGCCTATTGGCATTAGTATCAGTACTTACCTCATCATGGTCGCCTTCTACGCGTACACCCTGGTATTCACCTCGGCCCTGTCCTTGGTGACGGCCTTGCAGAGTGCCATTCAGCGCGAACGGACGGTACGAGATTAACCCCAGCGTAGCCTTGAGCCAGACTGTATTTTTCGTAGATAGAGGTCGCCCCTCATGGTGATCAATGCACGGCTAAATACCCAAACAGATTCTTGCACGTGTATAAACATAACGGGAAGAACATTTTCTGGAAGGACACCGTCTCGAAGACCTCAGTCGCTTATTCGTGATACTCAAGGTCATCAGCTTCCATTCATAATCCTTCCCTCTTCAGGACAGACGGAGTGAACGCCATAATCAGATATACAGAAGGTGAAAAACGCTTGGGAGAAGCCAAAGGGTCGGAGGAGCATCTCGATGAAATATTCGCGAGAGTGTTTCCTTTCGCTCACATTAAGAATGACATCCTAGCGAGGATTCCTACGAATCAAGGATACGTGTGGTACATGGAGCAGTGTGTAGAGCTGATCGATTACATAGAGGGAAACCCTCCCCCAGAATACAAAAACGACACTGATTGGATCAAGTCCTTCGTTGATCGCAACGTGGCAGAAGCATTGAGCCTAGCCCAACTATACGGTATTACCGTAACGGTCTGAGCGACTTTTCACACTGAAGACTAGAACAGCAGCCCACATGTTAATCTATCATGATTGTTGTGATGTTGATGTTCATCGAGAACACTGTTGAGTTGGTATCCGACAAAGGGTGTAATGGAAATGGCACTTGAAGGTACCCCGCTGAGTACTGTAGTTGTAATGATATCCGAAAACTCCACGCCCCACGAATTCGAGGAGCTGCGGTAGAAATACGAAGACATTAGAAAGCTCATGACCATGACTCAGGCCCCATCCGGTGACGCATTCTTGGAACAGAAAGAGGGTTCCCCGCTGGTTGGGATATGCAAGGATGAGATGATCAAACCTGAAGATGCTGAGTACAGCACAATTTATGCTGCACAAACGATCGAAATCAGAACAAGTGCAGATTTCATCGTGAATTTCGAAAATCGGGGATCGCGTCGAGTTTCCAATGAAATCAAAAACCCTGGTGAACCGCGTTGGTCGTACTGCTGGCGTTCGAAGCTTGTGCGAGAGATCAAGAGATCGTCTCTCTGGACATGCTCGAGCTGACAGCTTGTAGGCACGGTAAACTCTGGCATGATCGAAGTGCTGGTAGGCTTTTTGCCTCCCCGGGATTGCGAGGGTCAAGACAGATCGTGAGCCAATCAAATATTTTATTGACAGAAGCAGCACAATAAAGAGAGAAGGGAAGCTCTAGCAATAAGACATCACGATAAACACAACTCTAACCCTCAAGACCGCATCGCTATCTCTGTCTCGAGCCCCGCTCCGCAAAACACAAACTTGTCGGCTCCGAAGGTCATCAGCGCAGATCTCAACAGAGAAACCGCAACCAGAGGTCTGCTAGCATCGTACTCCAAACTGATGAGAAAAAGTTGGACAACAAAAGCGTGCCGCGCTGTTCCACATCTTACTTAAAAGCCTCCAGAATAGTCCTATGCTCGTCGATGAGATCACATAGTTTAACCCATGTGCCATCACCTGGTAAGACGCTCGATATCGCCCCATTGACCTCGGCCACAACGTCATCTGCGCTCGCTGTTGCTTTAGAAGGTTGTGTCCCGTAGTCGTATGATTCAAAACTGAGCGAATTTACCCAGCTGGAGTGCGAAACGTTGAGCAGACTTACAGATCTTGCTGTATTCTCTTGTACGCTGGTTCTTGCCGTTCGGGTGAGGCTTCGTGATGTGGCTCAGCATTCATCGCCCGAGGTCGCATCACACGACTTTTGCGCATTCTAGTCGAAATTCCGAGGGCCGGCGAGTCCTCGCCTATCACAAAACTTGATCGGAACCAAGTCGGAAGCGGCGTTGGACTATAACTCACACAAACAAAATTCCGAATTTTCGATCCCTGAAGAGCGCATACATGAGGAGATTGAAATGACGCACCTGCCGTCGTTTTGCTCTTCCCGGGCTGCCGTATGGTTCCAGCCTCTCGCCGGAGGCCCCAGCTGATCTGAGCAGCCCTGAGAGCATCCAAGTCCCGTGGGCCGTTCGGATACTGGAGCTTGAGGAGGCTGAACTTCTCGCTCGTGTCTCTCACCGTGACGCCCTGAAGGAATGGTCGATAGCCAAGAGGTTTGCAGATGACTTCAGCAAGCATGCCCTCCTAACAGAGGCAGTCGTGCGATGAGCAGATTCCATCGGATGCCTGTGGGAGCAAGGCGCAGTATCGGTCCGGGAACGGCCAAGGGGCGCACCTCGACACTCTTGAGGTCTCTCTTGAAGATTTCAGGATGCACAGCGAAAAACCATTCAGGTGACAGCCTGGCCGAAGGCGAGATCTGAGGAAGAAGACGAAGAGAGCTCGTATGACCGATGGGAGTATCGCTAGAGGCTTCACCTGGAGATTCTGCCGCATCTCCTCCTCCACTGCAGGGTCCGAGTTGCACTCCTTTATCCGGTGAACGCGGCCGGACGCTAAAGCTGTGTTAAGCTGGGATAGCAGATTCGAGTACGGTATGTGCCTGGAGGGGGACCATCCGCTACTTGCCAGTCCGTGAAGGTCGCTAGAGCCTACCATCGTTGCATGGCCGCCGCGCCGCCTGTCGGTAGGCCCATTAGACCGGCTAGCAACGCTCGGGAATCGGCAGGCAAGGGACACGAGGAGGTGGGAGTTAGGGACCACAGTAACTGCCGATAATGCTGTTAGTGGGAACTATTCAGCCCGAGTGTCGGGTGGCTTTATCAACGGTTAGAATCAACGTGAAAGCACTCAGACTGCGTGTTCGCTCATCGGGGTCCCAAACTCACATTCCTGAGCTCAGTGGGCAGTGAGCACTTGATGGTGGTCAACCGATCCGAGGTCTCATCAGCTCGGAATCCAAGCTCGTAGCAGTGCAGGAAAACCCTGTCGGGTACCCTCGCTACAGAGGGTAGCTCCAGGTGTCGGCCTGGTGGCGTGTACTTCCTGTCGCCCACAATAGGATGGTTCAGGGCTTGGGCCATGTGAACCTGAAAGCATTCGACTCCCCGATACTAAAGATGCTTTCTGACGTTGAGGAAGTGCCGTCGGGACGCTGCAGGCGAAGGCTGAGACCATGAGTTCTCCCAGGCCCTGTCAGCTCGTGTCACCTCGCAGTCATCACAAGAACGGAGCTTATGCGCCTCGGTTACTGCACATCGCAGTTGGGCGTGGAAGGTGTCTGTGTAGCTCATCTACGCGACAACTTACTCTTATTTGATGCGTCACTCCTGTAGATATTTTCACCGATATTAGCGTGCAGCCCTCATCGTACCGCTCAAGCACGCGGTACTCTGAGTGCGCCGAAGAACTCGCCGGGCCCGAGCCGATCTCGGCCGAGGTGTCTGTTGAGAGCAACGATCACCGAGGGAGCACGCAGAGAGAACTCACGCTTCTCGGTCCTCCGAACTCGGATCGGGCTGTCTATCACGCCACTGTCACGAGCACAGATGCCCTCCACCAGACACACGTATTGCTTCTGCACCTGCTCCTTCTGGAACTGTCGTCGGATGAACTTCCACGAGTCGAGAGTCCTGGCGACAAGAACAGGACCTGATGAGACGGACGCCTTGTACAACTAGAAGCTGGCAGTAGCAGCACTCAGGCGGCCGAAGCACGCCAGCGTGGGTCTCAGGATGCATTCAAGAGGGTATACTGAGTATACTATACTCACCACTGGTCTCCTTGTCAAGGCGGTGACACATCGGGCCGAAGCCTCCGCCGCCACTCAGAGCAGGGTTCAACTTTTCGTTCATCAACTCGGGGTCGATACTGTAGCGGCGGGAGACCCAGGATACGAGGGAGTCTTCTGGATGGTCATCGGGCAATTGGCACCGGTAGAAGGCCGGCTTGTACACAACCAGCACCGAACCGATTGATCGGATTACTTCAGGTGGGAGGTATTCTGTCAAGGAACCGGATGAGTTCAGTAACGGCGGAGGAGATTTCATTGAAGACGTTGGTAAAACGAAAATAACTGACCACAGAACCACTGGAAACTAGAGCAGGTTGGCGAATATTACAACAAGAGAGACTTCAGTTTGAGAAGTAAATGTTACGGTATCTGTATCTCAAGGAGGTCCCACTAAGTTAGTGGCACTAACGACTGCCACGGTGATTGCGAGGAGGTTCGGCCCAGCGGAGATGCCACAGGAGCGTTTGTGGTGTTGCGGTAGTGCTGGCTGAAGGTGGAATCCACAAGCGGCGAGGCCCTTGTATGCAACGCAAAAGCCATGGCGCAAGCAAGGATACGGCAACTCCGGAGCAGCATGAGATTTGGTCGTATGGCACTTCATCGATCGAATTGTGATTGGGTCAATATAGGAGCTTGATAGCCTTCCTGGAGGAGGTTCACCTGCCAAACACTCGGCCATGCCACCGGATAGCGCTCAAGGAACGACGGACCACGCCCTTCGTCTCGCTCTTCCTCTCTCGGCACTTCCTGATGAACTCTGCCTCTTGTGAGCGTTCAGCCATGGACTTCTTCACTGGAGGGTTCACGAAGCCTTGCATCCACTTCGGAACACGCTCGATTGATATCTATACCAAACCCATTTACACTGTCCGCAGAGTGGCAGCAGCCCGGACATTCCGATCGTCAAACGGCACTCCATCCTCCGACTCCTCCTCGACCGACGACTTTTTCTTGGTAGCAAAACTGCCTTTAAGAGCTGTTGCTATCTTAGCCTGAACAAGTTGACAGCACTATTGGGGAGTAAAGTATCCCGCCTGCTCACCGCATGCACAACGCGCGCCACAGAGGGCCACTGCTTCCCCGCGGCTCCCGGTACTTTCGGAAGCAGCCTCAAACTCGTCTCGAATTCCGTCAGAGAACCTCGAGCGTTGCTAGTCGATGGTACCTGTTGACACCGAGTCCGTAGTCCGCCGATCAGAGTGAATCCAGTGGGATACCGGAGGTTGAAGTGCAGGGACCCCTCTGATGTAGTGGAGCGTAAGCGGTTTTTACCGCGCTCGCAGGGAGCATCTCAGAGAAACCGCGCACCGGCGACCCAACGCCAGCGACACTGGCCGGGACATCTGCCACCGCTAGTAGCGATTATTGCACAACGATAAGGCGGATTACCATTGGAGGGTATTTCTTGTTTTGGTGCGGCTTCGTCAGTGGTAGCGACAGGGGCTTGGTTCCGCTGCAAGAGATCCGCTCCCATCACGGCGGGCAATAGCATATCACAACTCTCTCGGAATGAAGGCTCTCCCTAAGGACGACTGATGATTCCTGAGGAGTGCTCACCCCCACGATCGATCTGATCCACTGTGCAGACAGACAGGAGCAAACGGCGAAAGCTCTACTTGAAGGAAGAAGTGGGTCTTTCGTATAAGAAAGAACTCCAGCGTAAGTTTCCGATTGAAGACTTCTGTACGATCATAGTTCTCCCAAAAGGCCAGGGAGGGAACGCTTCTCTGTATGCACCTGCGGTCAGCCTGGACGGTCAGATGAGACGCCCGAAGAGACGACCTCTGAAGGTGGAGTAGGGGGTTGACGATCTTGCCGAATCGGAAGCAAAGCTCGACGAAGTCGTTCGTGTAGTATCTCGAGAGGGCCAAGCGGCGGAAGTGTATATCGTGGGTATCGAAAGATTGCACCGGGCAGTGATGAAATCTGAGAGAATGAGAATATTGGAAGGAGTGGTATGAGCCGAGCTGACCGGACACACGCAGTCGAGTACGGTCAACCACCGATGAGCGGCCCATGGAGGGGATAACCCACCGGGAATAGAACTCGTCGAGTTGAGAGGCTGTCAAGTAGTGGACTGTCCAGGACTTCACCTCCTTAACCTAAGCATCGGCACGACACTGTTTGCGAGTCTGTTCAAGCACTGGGCCGTCCAGGGGACAGACGGATGCGTATTGTGTCTTGATGGCGTGACAGCCGGCGTGTGCTGCGAGACGTGGCGATTGTACCAAGTAAAGCTCGATGTATAGGGGAAGCTTCTATCGGGACAGACGGAATGGACGGCTCACTATGATGAGGAACATGAGCTGACATAGCTCAATCTTGGAGAGGGAACAGAAGCGTAGGAAGATATAGAGGAACTCGTCCCACTTCACGGTGTCGAAACAACCGCCAAGTTCGACCTGAGAACACGTGACTCCTCTCGTTCGAAGAAGCTAAGTGCCTCTGGCTCCGGCCATTAGCCTCGGGCGCGGAAGGTGGGGTTGGAGTGGTATGAGGTAACGCTGCTCAGACCTACCAAGCTGCGCAATATCGCCGATACGTATTCTCTTCGATCTCTGACTAAATTAATGACGGAGTCCGCAGGAATCTCCTTGGCCGTCAGCACTAGTCTCCGCGAACCTGTGGAACAAAGAAGGAGCGGTTTGCCGGAAACAGAATCGCAAAATTACTATTTTGCTTCAGGTGATAAAAGGCACCGTAAATCTGATGGAGCTCATGAAGGCCCATCTTCAAGTTACGCAACTCAGCCTCAACTTCCTTGCAGGGTCGCGGAGGGGCACCTGCGATCAACGGCTGGGTATTGAGTGATGGAGGAGGTAACCTACTCCGTAAAATGGCGCCGAGAGTCTTCTTAACCATCCGTATGCCCCAGGACTGTCTCCGTTGCTGCAATCGATCCATTTGAGTTGTTGATATAGAGAACAACCAACTCTTTGTAAGGACAGCGAGAGAGGTAAGACGAAGTATTCCGAGATGATACACAGGGTATCAGACACTCTCTTGAGGCTCAACGACGCTGCTATTAGTTTACTCATGTTTGATGCCAATGCACTGGCACTGGTCCCAGCTACCATCGTAAGGCATTTCGATACTTCAACCTTCGGGTAGTTCAACCTGAAAATCGGCATCAAGGCCGAATATCTTCCCCATTCAGTAATGTGGAAGTGCTATGCTTTGGAACCGACTAGGACTCAACAGCTCAGAGCATCACAGCGATGGAAAGAAAACAACAACTCGACAGTGAGGGGGGCTCCGGCTCATCGCTCCTGCCACTTGATCGAGCTCTCCTTGCCAAGTCTGCACCCCGCGATACGATGGTCTTCACCCAGATAAATAACCTGATGAGAATTGCCGATGGCGATAGTGGCATCGGAAGGAAATGACGCATCGTACAACGTCAGCTTCTTTTGGACACGATTTTAACATCCTTCTCGTTATCCTCTCGTATCCTCGGCAGAACTCCTCCACGTCGATTCCCTGACCTCCCACTCTACGACGGAGTTCATCCTCTTGATCCTGCCGCCACCGCAAAACACAGTCCCAGCTCGGGACCTGACCAGAGTGACGACTACCCGAAGATGGTCACTTCCAGATGCCTGTAAGCTCCGTTACCTGCAGGTGTACATGAATATCGAATTGTGTCCAAACCTTGAAATACTCCCCGCGAAGCTCATGATCAACGAAGTTACGGAACTTCAAGTCCGCATCAAGGCTGTTCAAGGCCGCCGTTGACTCTTCCGACGGTGGTGGAGGGGCGCCAACACACCTGATGGCCACACGCTCAGCCCTGTAGAAGCCACGCTCGTTGCCTTACCAGCCTTCAAGGAGAAATATGTCACCAGGACCGAGACCAGGAAAAGTCTCGTCTTCCACAGTCGTATCCGAGGCCTTGTCAAACCGAGGAAGGACGAGGCTCTCATGGAGCGAGCTGGGGTCATGGAGAGTAGTGAGCACCTACAAGATGCTAGAAGGGATGCCGCCGTTTAGGTGACCTTACCCTGAGGAGTCGCTCGGTCTGATGCGTCCCTGGAGGCCCTCGGGTCTTCAAGGCTTCGATTCCAGTAGCTTTCGCCTTAGCAGCTCGACCCTCTGCCGACAAGTAGAAGTCGTCCAGTGATATACCGATACATCTTCGCGATGTATTAGTGGTAATCAAGCTTTGGAGGACCTGAGAGAGTGTACCCGAACTACCAAGAATGGTGGAGGGCCAAGGCCTACTTTAGTGGTGGTGGTCTTGCCACTCCCCTGTCCCCCGGATACCGCGACAATCAACGGACGAGCAGTGAGTTGCGCCGCCCTGGTTAGTAGATACTTCGCTAGCGGTTTGTAGACATCGTCGAGCGCCTTTGAAACAGCTTGGGACGCTGCTGGTGGAAGAGTGGCCATAACGGGGAGCTTCGTCATAATGCACAGGCTGTATCATCATCATCCTCATCTCGCTACATTCAACGCTGGTGATGCCGCTCGGTTTCCAAGGTCAAGTGCGATCTCGCGCAACTTGCCCGAACTTCCCGTGTTCCTGAGATCTGCTCTTTCCAGGCTCGAATGCCGTGCCGCTCCTACTTCCCCTTCGGCCGATCCTTCCACGGCATGTTTTACGTTATTCTAGCGAGCGTCATCGCCTCGTTTCCACGTATTCTTAGACTAGCGGAGGGATCAGATAAACGAATGATGGAAAGGGCCAAGGAAGGGCAAATTCCCTCGGGGATTTACGAGAGCAGGGAAAGCACTGATGGCAGGATGCCCAGAGTGACGATGATCGTTGAGGAGGTCGACGGAGCCCAAGGCGCCAGGTTCACCGCTAGGGGGCCTGGTAATCATCCATGGGAAATGAGCATGCCGAAAGCAGCTGCCCTAGCAATTTTCAGGAGACCTATACCGGGCACCGGCCGCTGCTTCTACCTCACCGGAGTCAGCAAAGGCGACGAAACCCAGGCTGCTGAATTCGTTGAATCTTTGGTCGGTTTGATCGACCCTGGATGGGTTGTGAGCGCAATGCCGCAGCGCGAGATGAATGTGTGCATGAAAGCAGGAGGTGAGACGTTTATTGGGTTGGGTCCGGAGCGACATAGCAATGGTGTTCTCATGGGCTGGAAGCACAGAATCCCGCTGTATAGAAAGGATTCCCCGGTTGTACTGAAAAGGCGTAACATCGACATGTACGAAGAACCAGCCAATAAGAAGCGGAGATTGACCGTTAGCCAGTACTTCGAGGAACATCCTTCTACTGATAGGCCTGCGTCGTTGCAAGGCTCGGTAAGAGCCAAAAGAATACCTCTACCTGATGGCATCTACAAGACAGCCGTTTACTCTCCTGATGCGATTTGGCTGGATCTCCGTACTGACGGTAAGCGAGGACGCAGAGTCTGCGACTTCACCTTCAAGCCCGTGGGCAATCGTTCTATCACTGTAGCTGCGGAGTCTATGGCACCCTGAAGATAGGACATGTCTCAGCCCGGACTCGTTCGGTGTCGAAGGCGAAGCGAAGAAGCTGTCCAAGCTCACAACAGCAATCTTCGGCCGAGAGTTGATTCTCGATGTGTTCTCAACCCGTATCTGCGCTGAGGCGGACGGGACTTATACGCTGAAGATGGCGGAGAAGGGACGGGAGAGAGGCAAACCTCTATGCATGGACCTTCATTTTGACACTGCAGGACAGTAGAGACGAAAAACGCCTCTTCTCGCGTATGGGAAGAAACTGCCGAGGCTTCGAAGTAGGCACTATTGTGATGTTCGATAGAGCCTCCGCTTCGCCTAAGAAGCGACAAGTCACCCTCGTGTCTCGCCTCTGTGATATCTATATATGTCCGCCAAATTCTTCATGATGTTGCCACTCCTATTTCATAGATTCATCATGTACCCCGATCGTTCATGTTATTAAAATTGTTGTTGTCGTTCATGCCACATACGAGAGTTGCGTTTAGTGTGGTATACATCAGGTAGCTACGAAACCTCCTCGTAAGTTTCCCGAGATTCACCACTTAGAATGGACTGCCAGGCGAGAGAATCTCGAAGCCCCTGCGTGATGCAACAAGCTGACGCTCGTGCATCGCTGCTCGTCGGGAGACCTGCCTCACTGTCGTTCGTAATCCAACTCACTGAGAGCACTCATCAGATTTCTTGCTACCCTGAGCAGGTGGCCAAATCCTCGGCTGTACATGCGCCCTGCTCGTGATCTCCTCGTGGTCTACTAGGGTGAGGGGGATAGGCCCACCTTCCTGTAGGATTACTATGTGAAGTGGATGGAAGAGGTGTCTGCCTTTACAGGGCCCTGCAGGATGTGACTTTCACATAGTCAGATGGACATAAGGGGCATTCGGGACACACGGAGAATTACGGTGCTACTGAAGTGTCGGTGCAAGAAGATACAGCTGAGAGATATCCCACACACCCACCGGTGGGGGTTATTGGCCGAGCCCCATGCTGGCAGCGACCGCAGGAGCGACTCAATCAACCAACATGTTGAGATTGAAAAGTAGATTCCGCGAGAAGGACAACTCAATTTTGTCGATCATAATAACCCTCATTAATCAGAGACCGCACCTTGTTGCGCAGTTGTTCTGCCGTCCGGTGAGGAGCGAACCTGTGAAAGACGCTTCAGAACGACGATCCTCTTTGAGGCGCGGGACCGATACACCGACAGGCGTCCGCGGAACGCTAATCTACTGGCCCTTCCGTTGACCGACCTCAACTCGGGGTCTTCAATCATCTTTTTCCACTTATTTCGTTCTTTTCCGTATCTTATGATCCCCCAGTCTAGGTAGTCCAACTCCCATTGCTAAGTAATAAGCATCCTCGGCATCATACCTCGTACGAGACACACTTCCCATTTGCGGTAGGGGCTCATGATCCACGCGGGGTTTCTATGCCGAACACGAGCAGGTCCTATCACTTCCTCGGGAGACTCCTCTTCACCGTCCTCAGGCTACAGTGACCGAGTTGCGTATGTATGCGAAGAATCGCTCCTCACCTGATCCATCGCGGTCCCTTGACTGCGACTTGGCGTACCTGATAGAGGTAGGATCTGCAGTAGCAGCGACTAGCTCAAGAATGCGCAAAGGTCTCGTCTATGAGTATTCGACCGTAGAAACGATCACAACCGGCGGATCACCTACTTGGAGCGGCGGCCCTCAGCTTGCGGCTTCGCCGCGGCACCTGTCCCCGGGCGGCCTTCCTAGGAGGCGTACGGTCATCGATGTCGCTTGTCCCTTCGGCCTCCTCTCCCGAATCTTCATCATCATCGGCATCACTATCGATAGTATCGACCGTACCGGAGATCTTGCAATTTCTGCTGGTTCCATGGGGTGGAGTATGCTGTCGTTCGCCGCTACTAAATAATCCTACTCTACAACTTGCGGAACGGTAGTACATTCGGCTCGCCGCTGATGGCTCCCTCAGCTCCGTGCTAGACTGATCCCGTCTTCTCTTCCTGCATCTCCTCTCGGCCTCCCTGAATCCGGTTCAGCGCATCCCAATAGAGCTGAAGACCAGTCCGAGTTCAATGCACCTTATCCTGCGGTTTTCTGCGACGAGCTCTTCAAGATACCCGTCCATGATCTCCTCCTGCCTCTGCTCATCCCCGCCACGTTCGGAGCGATTATTAACGACATGGAATCCTCTTGAGACCTGAACGGTCTCTAGCAATGAGCAAAGCCACAAATCAGCAAAACCCTCTCCCGCGCAGAACCGAGTTCAATAATGGAGTAAATCCAGATGGGTCGCACCTGGGCCGGGCTCGAACCCGCGGCCACGGGCTT
>JABANP010000317.1:0-59752 GCA_013115135.1 Perkinsus olseni | reverse complement strand
TGACGGCGTTACAAAAACGCGTTTAGCACTACACTGTGCAGTCTACACGTGTAAAACGAGATCATTCTCACGCGTTGTACCGCGTTGTACCGCGTGGAACCGGCAAGAGCGCGTATCGAGCAGCTATCAGCAAACGGAGTATAGGCTTGGGGCTGTGATAGTTATCATGTGCATAGATGAGGACATGTGTTGTTGAGTTTGTAGTCGGGCGAGTATCCGCTCTCACAACGGCGGGTTCCTGCTAGAAGAATTGTAATTCCTGTACGTAACACCAAGCGCAAAGTGGTAACGCGTTTTGCACCCAGCGTGTACAACACGTTTCGCGTTTCACGCGTTATAAGCAGCATTCGACGGCATAGCAGCACGCGTGCTCGCATGGCATATGCGGGAGCTTTTCTTAAGAGGCTCACCCTTGATGCTAAGAGACCTGGTGCGGCGGAAGCAGAGCCTAGGTTGAAAGCCATACTCACCGCCCAGCGTCTCTGCCACCATTGCGCCAAGTATGCACTGCTCCCAGGCACTCGGTTCTGTAGCGGTACATCAAACTGCCTGCGCAAGCAGTAGGAGCGGATCCGCTAACGACTCACACCCCTCGGTACCCGGATACAGGCTACAGGTTCGTGCTGGCTGCTTCCAGTGCCTCTCTCAACCCTGACATCTTTTTGTGGATTCCCTGCAGCGTCCGTTGAAATTGATCGCCGAAAACGGTGGCCTTATTCGCGGAATTGGGCTCCCTATTGTGCCACTAACTGCCTCATTATAAAAACGAGAAATAACGTGGAATAATTCCAAAATTATATCTCCCTACTCCGACCCTACCGCCAAGCCGCTGTCTTACTCGCTAATGTGATATCCTCGAGCGCTGGCATGACGGTCGCACCCATACTCACCAGGCTGGTACCTGCGATAGAACACTGCATCAAGCGAGCACAGGCTGTGCTGCACAGCGGATGCGCTTTCAGTCACGAACGAGCCCCAGAGGATCAGCTACCGCTGTGACCGAAAAGAGAAGAAATAGGCGAGCAGCCAGATCTTCGACGAAGCAAAAGCCCACTCAAGAGTTGGGACAAGTACTGACGGTCATTCGACGACGGTTTGTAAAGAGTCCTTGAACTGCAGTATCTTCCCGCCTGAACGGCTGTTGGGCACAAGGCACATACCAAAGGCAGCAAGGATGGCGTCGCAGCAACTACGCGGGAGCCCTCATACTCGCTCGGGTTGGAGCTATCAACAGTAGCTTCAAGTTACTGCTGTGGCCTCGAGTCACCGGGAGACTGAGCTTCGTCCAGTCTCGAGCTACTATCTGATACTAACGAATATGGTGTACGGAATATCCATAATGGATAATCCATTCCACCTGAGCGACGTACCACACTATGAGAGTACATCGAAACACAACGGGCCGCTTTGACGTGAGAGCAACACCAATTCTCATGGGAACAGCTGAGGAACAACTGGGCGAAGACGCGGGATGAACTCACTCCGGAACGGCGGAGTGCGAGTGCAATCAAAAAAGTATTCAGACGAGATAAGTGCCATCTGCACCGATTGCTATCAGATACATGTATGTAGCATCAGTCCTCGTACTTCATCGTACCATTCATCAACCCATGGAAAACATTGATGAGGTTGACCAAAAACATGTTATTTGCCTCCGAGGAAACATACCGGACCGGCCACGTATCAGGGGTGCTGTTGCCACGAGTGTGTAAGACGTAGTTACTGTAAGAAGCGAGTTGTCTGTGATAAGTCTTAGTATACTCCTCCCGCCACCAGCAGTAGACCGTCTCAGACGCAGCCTCCTCAGCGTTGGACAGCAAGTCGTACAGCCTGTACGCGTTCAGCTTGGGCTTGACAAGCCTAGTAGGAACGGCAAAATTCGAGGAGCGGAACAACACAATGGCAGAACCGGTGTATTGTGGGACGAACACTGTGCTTCGAATTGTCGCGAGAGCCTTGATGGATCCCGGGACTGTTTCTTTTCTCTATCGCTACCAGGAAGCAGAAGCAGCTGCCACCGAGAATGGGCGATCGTCGCAGCTAGGAGTGAGGATACTCACTAGAATTTCAAGACATAACCGATTCTAATTCCTGCTAGCCTGCCGAGACGGGACTCCTGTCACGGGAGGCATTCCTAGCCTTGATCCAAAAGGCGGCTTCACTTGTATCGTTTCACCTACCGTTTAAATTTGTCCGTAGTTGTAGTTAGTTTTGCACTGAAAGCTGTAAGCCTGAAAGCCTGGTTGACGTCTGATCTCCTCAAGTAGACCAAGCAATGGAGAGACTGAGGTACCAGCGCGAAGTCATCTAGTTGACCCGATGTGCTTTGATCTCAGTATGTTATTCTGCTTGGCCCGTAATCCGTCTTCAACGTACAGCTTGCTGTCGTCTGTGAACTTCTGCACGTACTCCTGCAGGGTTCTCAAACCGAAACTGCGCATCAGGTGCCTCTTGAGAGGCGATGGAGTCATCGCTGTGGGATTCGCTCCCTGCCGGAAGCCTTTCATCTGGAAGTTCTTGAATTCTCCTAACGCTTCTTGGTCGAACAATGCGTCGAAGAGGATGCAGCTGTTGTTCCTGAGAATGCGAGTATCCGGGAAAGTTGCTTCGACAATCATCACCTGAGAGGATACTTCACGCGTGACACGTCGATAACGCGAAGTTGTCCATCTTCCGGCCGCTCGAGATATCCAATTACAGTCTGAGAGAGAACTTGCGGAAAGGCAAGACACACAGGTAGCCGAGACCCATCATATAACGACAGAGCTATGAAGCTATCCCTGAAAAGATACGATAAGGATATGAATCGGTATGAAGATACCCGGACAAGAGGCTGACACACCTCCGTCATTTCCTCGTCGTCGTAGAAAGTTATGGACTTTCTGGCTGAGACGTCGGCGTTCACAAGTCTGCTGCGGAGAGCAGCTTCATACGACGATGATACTAATGGGGCCGTGAGTATCACAACATGTGGCGTGACAACCTTCCGGGCCATCAGTAGAAGAGGAAACCTCTAAACAGCCAACAGAACTCCACCTCCGCACAACAACAGCGGCTGTTGAACAGCCTCGGATGAATAGTTCGTTAGATTTTCCGGCCCAGCGATACTGACTTCACGCAGGCAAGGACCTCTCATCGCTAAGGACCGTCATTTTGAATATCTCATATTGTGAGGAGTTCCCGCTTATCGTCACGGCTGGTCATTAGCCACCTTCAGTAGAGTTGCGGCGTTGGCCATCGGGTGCCCGGCATCCGGAATTGCAAAAGCAATACAAAAATATAATCGGACCGATATAATCAGTAGTGGTTCATCATGAGATCGCGACAGAGTCTGGCATAGTCAGCTTCAACAGCAATACTTGAACTTGCCACGCGACCGTTACAAAATAGCACTCAAGCGTCGCAGGCGAGGCAAGATGTACAGCTCTCAAGGGAGTGCGGGAGTTATCATCATCTTGGCCATTATCAGTAGCGTTTGGTTTGTAAGTCAAGGGGAAAAAGATACTCTGCATCCGATGCAGAGTAACGATTCGTTAGCTTACCCGCTTGGATCATAGTCAGCCCGACCGTCGGTTACATCGCACTTGCCCGGACAGATCTCATCAGAGACTACTTCAAGAAGCTTGACGATGTAGCTAATCCGCCTAGCACTTAGAATTACGAAATTCCCGCTCGACTCCAAATCTGATGCCCAAAAGAGGGCAAGATCGCAAGTATTTTCCTCTCCCAGGTTCCAGCGCGCGAAAAAGTGCCGAGCTTTACTGGCCTCCTGCTCTAGGCTAATAGTCCCGCTATCAGACTCTGGAGCTCAGAGCTGTGAGTGTGGAGCCCCAGTCGACCCAACTTGAGGACCCCGAGTCTCGGAGACCGTGTCCTGGAAGCTACGTGACACGAGAGGACTGCGGTTATATGACAAATCGCAATTGATTCCCGCATTTCGTCGAAATTCTAGTTATTTCGGGCGTAGCGGCGAGATCGATTTGGCGTGGCATAGCGGCTTCCCGACGGAATCGACCTTACCAAACGCAAAATAGGATCTTTAAAAGGTGTAGCATTAGCAGCCACGACGCCGAGTCAATAGTGACACCCCCGTAGTCATTAGATCACGACGTGGTCATCACCTTACGTCGAGTCCACATCCTATCCCACGAAGATTTGATGAAGACCTCACGAAAAAGTCTACTTTCATCACAGCAGGATGTGTCCCGGATTCCACCATTGCTGAGCACAACCATCCACAGTCGAGGCTGAACTAATATCTTCGCTATCAAGCCCACTGGGTTGATTACTGAGTCGATGAGCGGATGAGATATCCTGCTTTCTCGATTTCCAGCAAGTGTTAATGACCCGAAGCCACCACTCACTCTGGCTTTCCGGTGAATCGCGATTAGAGCACCGGAGTCAAATGCCGATGGTTAGTGACTCACCGTGAGTCCTATATTACGGTACGAATACTGCAACGATCGAGGACGACGCTGGAGAGTAATGATTGACGTGAGGCCCACTCGTAGGGGACTCGAGGACTTGCCCATGGGCGCTGCTGAAACACAACATATTGGATCGCGAGGCTTGACAAAATCAAAGCTGCTTCACGACATTGCCCAATTCTTCACAGCTTCACCCACGAAAAGGTCGGGTCTAGTGCGAGGTAGATGCTCCAGAACTGAGAGGGTAGAAACATCACCAGTGAGCGGTCAAAGCCAGACTTACCCTCAGCAGAGTCAACGAAATCACCATTCTCAACTCTCGTATCAAGCAAGGCTTTCAGGACACCGAGCGCTCCCTCGGTTGAGTCACGGAGTAGCAGCCAACGGAAGGGGGCTAGCGCGCTGTACAATACACCTGGGAAACTACTGCAATCCACATATCGCTAGCCAGGCAATGCAGCATCGTCCTCTGCCCCAATCCGTTCCGCTAACGATTATGTGACTTACCTGGTAGGAATGGAGCACCCAGGTTCGTGTTGCAAAACCCAGGGGTGCAGGCTACGAACTTTGTGCTCGGATCACGACTGGGACTGGCGCTCCTAAAGAGAGCTACATGTATGGACCCTAATCACTCAAGAAGAACTCACTTGCTGGCTACGTAGGATAGAATGGCTCGCTTGCTATCAGCGTATTGGGTCGTGGTTGCGGAGTTCCCAAGCACACTTACTACGTCATCGGCGGTAACGAGCAGAGATCTCTTCTGGAGCCGACTGAGTGCGAAGATCGCATGCAAGCCTCCAACTACTTGAATATGAGAAGCTTGAATGTCTCGGACACCCGCGCACTCGGGCCATGTGGCGGTACAAAGAATGGCAGCTATTTCAGCATGCAAAGCTAGGATTGACGGTCGATCTTCCAGGCCATTGTGCGCCACTCGTACCCCGAGGTTCGGGATCCGAACGAGTCGTTCGGAAGTTCCGAATCGGAACGACTCGATTCTAGACATTCGATGGCCTCGCAAGTTTTCCAATGGCAAGGTCCTTGGCGCTAGGAGCCCTAGCCTAGGACGATATAACGCAACACAACGGAACTATCCGATTCTAGTTTAGCAGATAGACTCCTTCTTGCTGGAAAGCGGCACTCCCCATGGCTCTGTGTTGACAATTCTCTAGCTTTCCGAACTGTTCTGATGCCTATCTCGTGGATCCCCAAATGGCAGGTCTCACGAGCAACACAGTGGGAGCTCACTCGACCAATAATTGGTCACCAATTCTATTGGGACCTCATTCGCCCAATTGTATTGGGAGCTGACTCGACCAATTCTGTTGGGAGCTCATTAGACCAATTGTATTGAGAGCTGACTCGATCAATTCTATTGGGAGCTCATTCGACCAATTGTATTGGGAGCAGACTCGACCAATTCTATTGGACAACGCGACGCTCGAAGGAAGATATATCGTCCGCTTTGGTCTTGATAATGTTGGCACTATAGTGGTCAGCTACCTGGAGGGTCTCGTCGATGATACGAATGATACTACCACTGACGCCCACTACCATATGAGCAGCTGATAGATAGGGTTCTTGACGCTGCGAGAATGCGGCGGAACGCGCGCGGACCAGACTTACCGTATCCCCAACTTCAAAACTTTACGTGTAGAGGGCACGCTCCAACAACTTTTGGCGAGTCTTCTCCCGCAGCTGCACCCATATATCATAATATTCCTTAAGGCTGGCCCCTCTCACCCACCCACGAGCGCGGCGTCGGTCTTCCAAAGCCGCTAACTAGGTCAAAGTCGGAGACAATTCGCTCGTCGGAGTGGAGAGGAGCTCAACTCAAGACAGTCCCGAGCTGCAAAACCTGCGACACTGCCATAGGAGTCCAGCGTTGTGCCTAGTGCCGCGGTCAACGTTAGCTAACCGGTAGCACCCCGACTTTACCGGGGTGCTACCTCGGGGTCCGAGGTGATAAACCATCTGAATCTCAGATAGGATCTGAACAGTGGTCACACGCAATAGATCCAACCTTTTCGAGTCCATATCAGATGTAGGACCATAAGGATTGTTCTCTGGATCGCTTCAGCATCGTATGACATTTGTTTGATTTCCATGACAAGATGTCAGAGGTAACTGGACTCGGGGAGCTCCTGTGCTGGATTCGGCATGAAGTAGAGAATCGCTAAGGCAGTAAGATGATGAGATTCGACTGTGCTATTGTTGTCTTTGTGTTTGGTTCCGCTGTCTCTCTAGCGCTAGTTGCATTGACGTACTAGTCGTTGCTGTATTACTGTATAACGATCTGTTACGTCCGTCGACTATCGTACTTCTATAGTTCGGTTACCAGGTCTATATTGGGTGTTTTGTTCACTTAATAAAACCTGCACACTCCTCCTACAGGGGTCGCAAGCCATGCGCTTAGGTGAAGATGCGCAAAACATCACAGCCTCTGAACTTCACCAACTATATCACTAATGGCTTTATTAACCCTTGAAGTCTCGAGCACTTACCTGCTAACATAAACCATGCGTAATGCCCTCTGTACGCTGGCCTCTGCCCGTGCTCTCATTAGACGCTCAGACATCAACACCGGGGCAACTAAGTTAGTCGATACCACCTTGTCTCGAGGCAGCATTATACCTGGGAAGAGTCTCGAAAAGCTCCCGCTAAATTGGCCAGCTACCAGCATTGTGAATGACAGCATCGAATCCCTGAGACTCTGGGACACGCCCGTCGGCGAACCACATGTCGCCGAGTTCCTTTGTAGCGTTCTGAGAGATCCATAGTCGGTAACTTCGCATGAAAGTACGCGACTCGCGGTGAGCTAAGGCAAAAGACCGTTCTCACCTCAACAGACGCCTTGCTCGTTAGGTCACAATAAATAACAGCTGGCGGTACCGCCACGCCGTGCCTCTCGGCAAGGGTCCGCGCAATCTTGTTACCAGCTTGAACATCTCGCACTAGAAGAACCTTGAACAGAGAGCTCCATCAGGCTCTGACTGTACTAAAATTGCTTCGGCTTACCAACGACACCTGCGGCTGATACCGACTCAAGATTTCCGTCACAGCCCTTCCCACGCCAGAAGTAGCACCTAATACAGCGATCGATCGACTCACGAGTTTGCTGGGAAAGGCTTGCCCGTTATTGCCACACGGAACTTCTTGTCGGAGTGGTTCAGAGCAGCCCCACGGCATAACCCGACGGCCTTTGTACACGCCGTGACGATGTTGGTGTATCTCCGAAAGGCTAGGGCCCCCACTCCACCGAGAGTACCAACTATCGTCCATCCGACCGCGCCGACGACCATTTCGTAAGTAGCTTACAATCTAGGAAGACTTGCGCACCCAAATCCCCGAAGAGGAACTTTCGATCACTCGCTCTTGTACAGCCCAACAAGATCTTCGCCGATTGGAATATTCTGTATGTTGACGCGGAAGTGACGAAATAGATCAAAGGTCAGGATACTCTGAAGCCCACGGGTAGCGCCCGTAAAACAGACTAAGCGGTGCCGGAAAAGGACAGGCTGGCAATAGGTCTATGCTTGCCGGTCTAGTGAAGAACTGCGTAGTCAAAATCACGGATAAGTATTCGTCGCGTCACGGAGATATCCTGTATTCTCACAATTCCTCCTTTGCTAACTCTCGATAAGTTTAGTAATGAGTGAATGAAAAAGTTGAAAACAACAGGTGAGGACACGATCCCTTGCTCGACCGTATCCTATCATGATCGATCCACTGGACTATCTACTGGAAATAATGAGGGCAGAATTGTCAGAATCATCAACAATCATTATTGAAATCACCATAACGACGAGAATTGATCCTCCCACCGGAGCTCCTCGTCTGCTCTTCACATATACAGCCCGTGCTAGACGAGAATGAAGTACTAAAGCTGATCATAGAGCATTGGTCCTGGAGTTCAGGACTATTCAAGAAGATTAAGCTGACCTGCTTGGGACGACGGAAGACTCCTTCTTTTCTACGATTAACTTATATCGTAGCGCGCGTAGAAGACGACACTTCCGCGAGGGGGGTCTGACAAGAAAGACTCGACGCCGTTCGAATGATGAGCGAACTGGATGATTTTAAATGCCTAAAATACCAGGTTCTTCAGAAGGAGACATGGCAACGTATCGCAGATTAACCTCCATTTGATGGGACTCACCCAGGACCTCCTCGAATCCCGATTTCTTATATAGAGCAATCGCTGGATAATTCGTTCGTTTCACCACCAAGTACATAGCGACCAACTTTGGCTGGGTTGCGCCGAGCTGAAAGGTATCGAGTAACAGAGCTGCACCCGGCGAGCATCTCGAGTGCCGCGTCGGACTCACGTAATGAAAGGTCTCCGACAATAGCTTGGTGGCAATCCCTTGCTTTTGCCAAGCCTCGGCGACCGTGATCTGATGGCAAGTTGACGTGGAATGGTGACACTCCCGGGGAGTGACTCCCCAACCCACATAGTCGAGCATGCCGATCTGTCTGTCCACTTTCTTCTTGCTCGGCTCCGGCCTGCGAAACCAACGTTTCGGGAGCCAGGGTGGTACTCCCACTGCGCGCACGCGCCTTACATCTTCGCCTCGATAGCTTTTTTGACCGCATCCGAGATATGGTCAGCAGGGATCGTCATTTCAACGGCACCGACGACAGTCTGAGAGGAGCTTAACTGCTGCTTAGGTCATCTGTGAGCAACACTATCAGCCCGGATCAACATCTCTATCGATAGAGATACTTTGATAGCACTTGTGCGCTTGATAACACTTGATAGCACTATGGTGTGTGTGCAAAAATTTTGCAAAATGATACATCATTTTGCACACACACCATGTATTCGACCGACGCATGAGTCTTGCAGCAACTGCAATGCTGCCTAAGAAACGATCACACATGCTGATGACAGCCGCCAGCTGTACACATCTACTCATCGCGAACAAAATACTGAGGACGAAGGCAGCCTCACCTGAGTTCCGGTGACTACTGCTGTCCAACAGAGATGGTGAGCACAATCGAAGCTCCATTGTTTATCCACCAGACTCATGTCGTCGCCTGACTGGTACTTGCGATAGACCACCGCGTCGAGCGCACGCAGCGGATGCTCTTCCAACCACGAGTGAGCCACAGAATACTGCGGATAACCAGCTACCGCAATAAAGGAGAGTATCCCAAAGAAGAGGTCAACAAGCGATCGCATTTTTGTAACGAAGCGAAAGTACACCTAGAAGTTCGACAAACTACTGACGGTCATTCGATAACGGGTCTCACGGTGAGACCCGTTATTGATTTCCGTCACACCCCCTCCTACGCCACAAGTAGCACCTAAGACGGCGCTCGATCGACCCGCGAATTCGATTTAAAGGGACTTGCCCGTTATTGCCACACGGAACTCCTTGTCGGTATGGTTCAGAGCAGCCCCTCGACATAGACCGACTGCGGCAGTCGGACTGCCTTTGTACGCGCTGTGACGATGTTGGTGTATCTCCAAAAGGCTAAGGTCCCCACTCCACCCAGAGTAGCAACTTCCGTCCATCCGACAGCGCCGACGACAATTCCCCAAGTGGCTTCAAAGCTAGCAGTTGAGAACGAAGATTCCTCGCACCCCGAAGGCTGAACCCGTCACGCAGCTTCGTCCAATGCTCCCCAATTGAGACGGTGATTCAAAAAACTCTGTAGCGTACCATGATTCTTGTGAGCTTGGCCCGACTCTCTCTCGAGGCTCATCCTGGGATGCCTGCTATGTTGCAGGAATTAGGCACGCGGACTTGACAGTAACAACACACGGAGCATACACTTCCACTATCTGTAGCAGCTACAGTGTAGCTCCAGCTTCTCAACTTGTGAAGAGTCAGTATAGATGCACACTGCGCGAAGCACGGTGGCCCGGGGCAAGACCATCCCGAGCTCCTCAACAATAGGCCTTTGAAGAATACCGCTCGTATATCCGATGCGCGGAGCACCTTTTATTTGCCCACGAGACGGCGATGATTCTATCTCGCCATCTTGCTATCCTCCCAGGGCCAAAAGACCATTTATCCGAGATACGCGTGACATATGCACTCAGAGCTGAGACAAGAGCAAAATCCATCAACACACATTCCACATTGAACGTAATCTCCGTTCATATGACACTCATCATCTTGAAACCCATTCCATCCATCGTAGACACTAAGTTAGACCGAACTATACTGAAATTAATCCCACGGCGACAGCCAGTAATAATATCTAATATCGCTAGATGCTATATGTTAGGTATGATGTGTGATATGCTATTCATCAGACGATACCTATGGGGAGAGCAATTAACAACATCCTAGCGTGCAGACCTCTTGACTGCACAATCTTTCTCACTCCATACTCTCGACTCGGGGTCGAGAAGATCCAATGAAATTCTCGCAAGTCCAGCTGAGCTCAGACCCAATGTCAGTGACTCACCTTTAGCGAAAAAATAGATTCGCTATTCCCGAATCTACTGTCGAGCAGGGGCTTGGAAGAAACTGAGGAACAGCCAGCGTAGGCGTGGTAGGTTGCCATGGTTTGCACCTGAGAAGTAACCGTCACACAGATGATACCAGCCGCTAACCACTAAATGCTGGTGACCAGCAGCTCTAACATGGTCCGAGTACGATACCGATCACACACGATGTACTGAGTGACTCGAGTTGAGCCGCTTAATGATTTCAGGTTCGAGTGACGACAGAACACAACAATTAACAACACGGAAGATAGGCCTTTCCTACGATTATCACACTCTGATGAGTACTGCTAGCACTCATGCACTGCTACTAGCACTTTGCTAGTGAGGCAAGACGACATTTCTATCTTCTGTCCGGGAGAGTCTTCAAGCCAGCCTATCTTTCTGCCACCTTAGTACCGGAATGAAGCAAAAACTGCTCTTGATGAACAGGGATGTCGCCGTTAGAAATAACTGCCCTTGCCGCCACACCCACTCACGGTGAGTGACTCACCTCGATCTCTGCGTCGGCGTTGTATTTCGTGTTGGCGTTGGACACCTTGCCCCCAGAGAAGCGGTATGTCTTTTCCCACTCGATGTGTGGGTATAAGTTGTCAGCCGCCTAGAGAACTAGTAGCTCTGAACTACCTCCAATGCTATCCAAGTGATCAACATAGAACATAGAAACAGCATAGCCTCTTCTTATACCTTTTCGGAAAAGGATTTTTCTAAATCGGGTGCATTAGTCTGAAGACCAACAAGGTGACATCTATTCCTCTGGATACTCAATTACTGGAGGGTATGACGAAGACTACTCTAGTACTACCCAAAGCCGCTCCCCAAGCAGTCGGGCATATAACACCGGAGACTCGAGTGATCATTCATGACTTCAAGTCACAAGCTCGAATGCAGCCTATGGTATGCTTCTACACGTAAGCCACTGCTCACTAGCAGGGTTCCGCGGACACCACAACTTGCCTCTGTACGGACGGTGTCCAGGGTCTCCCTGGCAGGGTGCCAATTTTCTGCTGTTTACACTCCTCGCAAATGTACTTGTGGGAATCGTTTCACAGCCGTTCCTGATGCGGCGCCAATTGCGACAGCGACATTCGGTTGTCCTCCATGTTGCACTAGGCTGAGACTGAGACACGGTCGGAGGAGCATCAGACAATGAAGCACCCGTCGGTAGCACCCGTTCGACTGATGTAACGGCTCCGTGCGAGAACCGTATCAAATCAACTTGATCGCTGTCGCCATGGGGGAGCCTCGGGGCTTCGAAATCAAGTAGGTTAGGAGCCAGCCCACCGGTAGCTTCACCAGCATCTGGTGACCAGTTGCTTATGGGTCCATGACCCACGCCTCGTGGCCCCCATCAGCCATCGGCGATGCATGAACACTGAGCCGACGTGCATTTCCTCCGTGAGGTCGGTCGAATATTTTCTGCTCGTGATACGATGCAGGCTGCGGATTGAAAGTAAAACTCAGTCCCACTCACCCGCTTACTGAACCATGCGCATCGCCGCCTGCACACTAGGTTCTGCACGAGCTCTCAACGTGCATCCTACACGACCTCCGAGGCTACCGAGTTGGTTGATAATACTGTATCTCGACGCAGCACTGTACCAAGTGCGAGGCCTAACAGGAGCCACTTGACCAAGAGCCACCGAGCTATCCGCTTACCCGCATCACGAAGGGGAAAGATCAATAGGATAACCTACGTATCACTGTCGTGTTCCGTAGGGGTCCAGCAGGCCAGAAGCCGGGAGCCTTGAAAGTTAACACACGCAACTGAGCTGGTTCCGATGACACAGCAGCCTCAGTAAATAGCCCGACTGCCTCAGTATGTGACGTGACGATGATAGTGCAGGTCTAAGAAAGCCGGGTTCGCCGCGCACTGGAGTGTTAAACCATCCACCCAATCGCCCCAACAGCCGTTATAAAAAACACTACGAAATTTGTTGTACGAATAAGTCACGGAGAGAATAGACACGCCTTCTCCTCAGGCCGGCGGCTCAAGCCACCCCATGCTTGAAGCACTGAAGCTCAAAACACAACGGAGAGAAGAAACTCTATAGTCTATCACAATTCCTGCGAATCCTAATAATACCCGGCTTCCTTTCCGAAGCCCAAGCGCCGACATCTGAGACTACGTTCCATGGATAATCACTGTAGCACTGAGGGCATACACGGCCACTATCAGTAACTCTACTCCCCTCACTGAGAGGGCATGCACATTTCGCACACAGCCGGCAGTCAGGACACACCCAACGCTCGGGAGACTTCGGCACCTGCAACGAAATTGGGGGGCTGAGATTGGGGCTCCCGACCTACTCTGATGGGTCCAGCGCTGCGGCAACAGCCGACATGAAAGCCTCTATCGCAGTCCCGACAGACGAGCATGCTTGTGCTAGACTCGGCTATGTGGCACAGTGCGCATACCTGAAACAGCGAGACTGATGTCGTGACAGTTACCCTAGGGCCGTGTAGAGAACGGCGAGAAATATTTAGCCTCGACTCAACTCGGGACGACTGTTCCCTCCTCACATTGCACTCCAGGCACCGCCATTGCTCTCCGTTAGCATACCTCCGGACTAGCCGTATGTCCAGCGGAGGGTCGCAGCAGTAGGCGTGACAACAGCGATGACAGGAGCAGCAGCGGAGCATGTGCTGAATAAAAGCTGACCTCCCAGCTCCCTCGATGGCCACATCCTACTTCCCGTTGGTGCGTTCCCAGACAAGTACTCCAGCAGCACTCCGGGAGGTCCGCTCCGTCGTAGCCGCCCTCACGTGAGCCACGCTGCTTTTTCCGTGTACACCTCGGACCTAGGAAGCTCCTCTCCCAATACCGATGAAGTGCCCGACCCACCCGAGCCAGTCTGATCTGCTACGCTGCGCATCAAATATTTCCCGCCAATAAGAGCCCCACGCACGCTGCTTGCAATTGCTCTCTCGGAAGAGAACCTAACAGGCGACGACCTGCATACGGAGGTCCCTATAAGGCGAACCTCCGGCTGTCCCCCTCTGGTAGACAACGATGAGCAGGGCCCGTGTATCACTGTCGGGGTCAACGGGCCTTCCTCCAGCGACGACATTTTCAATAAACTAAAATTCAGGGTAGGTCAGATTGATACTGGCAGAGGAGCCCGTGTTGGTTTGAGTTCTACGACAGAGAACCAGGGACTGCTGAAGCCTGGCTGACGCCAGCCGCTGGCTTAGCCTGCTTACGTCACGATCCAATGACGATTCTGCCAGTAATACAAATTCCAGTGATGTCGCTAATGCTGGAACCTAGCACAACGACTGCTAGAGGGGCTCCTCTTCCAGCTGGAAAACTCTCCAACTCAAGCGGAATGGAAGGCTACACACCAGCGCTATACCGTCACACTCTCGGAAGCAGACTGTCCCGTGGGTAAAATGAATAATGACGTACAGAGCGAATCACTGATGTGAATACCGGCTTCTGAGACGCTGGCCGAATTGGTAGGCGTACAGAGAGGCTCCGTTGGCTATGAAAGATCGGGCCGCCCCAGGTAGCAGACCGCGGTAGAGAGTGCCTGAACAACAGCGACTCATCGATCCGAGTTTTGCCGTTATTTTTCTAGACCCTCCCGAATGTCAAGCAGGGGACTCTCCAACTTTCTCATCCGAGCGGACTATTTTAATGAGAGCACCGAAGCCCGTTCACTGACGAGCTATCCCACCCCAGTACACTACCATCCCTAGCACATCTAGTGAGCAGCTTAGCTATTCCTCCTCGGTCATGTCCTGCCTGCATCTGAGATTTCACCACATCCAATGGCCATACCAGACACCATGCCAAAGTCGATGCCACCCCTCCTTTCAAAAACGGGTGCGCGCCGAAAAATTCCGGGCTCTTCGCCTGGAAGGTCTCCGCAATTATAAAAAAGCTACCCAGCAAAAGTACATTCCGCACAACCGTTGCCGAAGCACCAATGGTGAGGTCACGGGCCTTGTACGAGCCACCCAGCTGTCGCCTTGTCTTGATGAGCTCCAACGGAGCCTCCACCACAGCCCGGGAGAGACCCGAAGCAAGGCCCCCTGCGATTACGCGGAGCTCCAGGAAGCCTCCGAGCTTGGTGTGCTCAAACCACGTGTCTCTCAGGCCGGCATAGACCACGCCGTAGGAGGCGAACTGTAGCGACCGAAATATAAGACTTCCACAAAAGGGTGGGAGGAAACCCCGGTAAAGGCCTCGAGGTCCCTGTGCCCTCACTGTGGTCAGGAAGGTTCCTACAGACCCAGTACGGCGGAATTCAGGCTGGGCTTGCATTTTCGTCTTGACGGTGTCCAGCGGATGGCCGACAATCACACTAGTCCCTCCATACAGTACCCCGCAGCCGAGTGACCACAGACCCTCCCGAACCGCCGATCCAGATCCGACCAGCCGGCCCGTTAGCTCAGAAGGTTTCCGAAGATCAGTCATGAAAAAGCTGACGACGGCGAGACAAGCAGTACGATCTCCAGAAAACGCCAGCTGTCGCCCAGCGTGTCAATCACTGAGCGCTCGAAGCGAGAGGCACGCCCTCCCCCTTCTCCGTGAGGACTTCGGGAACTCTATCATCACCTACTCCCACATTCACAACTTGACACACAAGACGTCCCAGCTTCAGAGAATCCAAATCAAACGGTGGCTCTGTTTCCTACAAGAGGCGCTAAACAAGGGTGTATTATCAACATTTCAGATTAAATCGGGTAAAGCCCATCGGCTATCTTACATGTACTTGAGCAGGAAGAACACCTGAAAAGAACGCAAGCACAATACACGTCATAGCAGGCACAAGACAGTGTCACCATCATAGCAGCAGGCTGCCCGGTGAAGCAGAAGGTGATCCAGAAGATACAGTTGCCAAGGTTCGGCCTGTCCCTGATGAACTTCTTATCCGTCAGGACCATCAGCGGGACCTAAGCAGGGTTGATTCAGCAGCCACTCTCCTATTTGAATGGCCACTAACCTGTGCTATGAACATCTGCGTGACCAGAGTGTAGAACGGCAGGCCGAAGGGTATCATAGACACGTACTCATGCAGAACACCAGAGAACACCTGACAGCAGCACCGTCTAAATCAACAGCTCCGTTGAGTTCCCTACGAAGCAGAGCATTCCGGCGACGTCCTGTGAGCAACCAAACCTCCTCGCAGGGACGTACATGTGACGGAGGATAAAGTAATGTACCTATCGAGTAGTAGTGGTGGACGGGAGAGAATGACAGATGGCGGGCGTACGGGAAGATTCCACTTCTGCCAGTATTCTCTGAAGCTAACTGAGTTCCACCAGTCCAAGTAGAACTCACGATCCCCGAATCTGGTCAACTCGGCCAGAATATCTAAGGTTGACGCGTGCATGATACGGATTAGCTACCAGAGCATCTTCCACTTACTCATCCAAGTGTGGAAGAGAGTGAAGAACATGAGCAGCCAACAGTACAGGTTTGGCACAGCGAGCTTCAGTACACGCTCCGCGACAATCCTACCCGAGGCCGATGAAATCGCCACGTCGCAGGTTATTTATTACAAAGCACTCTCGCGCCAGCTCTGGGAGTCTATTAGCATTATCCGAGCGTTGAGGAGGATGGGCAGCATATACCTACAATCAAGACAACTCCCATCATCCAACAGCGCCAAGCTTGGCGCCCCTGCAAAATTTAAGATTCTCATTCCGAAGGGCGTTTCGGTATCATCTGCGCAATCGCATAGGTGAATATTCGACGCGCCACTATAGGCTGAGTTGCTCCTAGGAAACTACTGTAAGGTCCCATCTCAAGCATGCTGCCTGTCTCAAGAACTGACGATCCTATCTCCATCAATTTTCGAGGCGATTTATGCACATTCAACGAGAGGGAGGCTGAGAAGGTTCACGACCCTCATGAAGCTGTGTCTAGCAATGCTACGGGACGGAATTTGTCTGACGATCAGACCCGCCAACAGGACCGTGGTGAAAATGCCCTTCTCCAACTTACTGTTGCATGATGATGAGCTGCAGTGCTAGACAGAAGAGCAGTAGTGCTGTGTACTTCAGCAAACGCATCCACTGAAGAGAACGACGCCATCAAAAGGGCCAAGGCAGGAAGGCTGCACTCACGTTACGATGAGGGTATCGAGGGTACCACAGCTGATAGCAGAGCGTGGGATACGCGATGAACATGTACCTACAGTGCGATACACCATCCCCTAGAGACGAGCACCAGGGCATTACATATCCTTCAGGGAGAGGCAGCGAGGATATTTTCTGGCGACCTCGAGAGTCTCCTTCTCGTCACCTAGGAGCATCTGCAAGAAGAAAGAGGGATTGACCTTGGCCCGCGAGAAACGGAAGAAGACGACGATACTACCTCTAGCTTGTTCTTCTTGACGGACCAGAATAGATCATGACAGACATGCCAGTAACTGATGCAAGCATGGAGCTAAGATACCACCGCCGCGATGCGCTGCAACCCACCTGACGATCTTCATAGCGTAGGTTACCGAACAGCATAGCAGCCCCATGGCTAGGAGACCATGAGGTGCTGTGGCTGAAAGAAGGTGCATCAGACGGGGTCCTGACCCGACAAGAGACTCCCTACTTTCAATGGTATAGAGTGGTCCTATTAGCACTGCCAGCAAAACAGATAGCTGCAAAGCATTCGCTAACCGACGGTCCTTCTGCCCCGGCGCGATGTACCTGCCATCGCAGTGAGAGTACCCCAGTCGAATGAGCTCTTGGTGACAGCGTCAACTCTAAAGAACCGCCTCATACTATTGTTAACCCTCGGCGCGAGTGATACCGGTCGTAGTATCATGGTTAAGTTGCACGACAATACCCCTCGGTTCTACCTCTCTATGATGTAGCTAAGAGCAGGGCAGCATAATACAAGAATGAGGGTGTAGACCAGAGGAAGATGATGACGAAGGTTGTTGATGGAAAGATACTCCCACGGTCTTAGCAGTATGCCATACTTGATGAGGTTCTCCAGCACCAGACGCAGGTTCAATGCCTGGTCAAGGAACGCATCCAAAACTCACCAAGGACCTCCACAAGAGGGAAAGATTCCGACCTACCACCAACAGCAGGCACATGAGGTTGACGATTCCGCGATAGTTGGTGCCCTTCGCGCTCATACCCAGAAGGGGGACCTGAGAGGATTCCATCATCGGCTACCTGATGGATCCGCAGACCGCATCCTACGCTGCACTTTCGGTTGACAACACGACCAAGTGGATGAGAGCGTCTAAGGCGACGAAGCTCCTTCTCGTGCTTGACCTCGTCCTCGCTCTTAGAAGAGGCCGCCTTGGAGTCCTTCTTCTGGTGGTGTGGCTAACACAGGATGGCTCCCAACACTACAGTAAAGAGAATGCCTAGCCCACCTGCTTGGGGACCTTCTCCACATCGCTTTGGTAGATGCTGCTGACCTGGTGGAACGTACCAGCCCTCTCAACCTCCATACGCTTCAGTTCCTTTTTCGAATCCTCTCCGAGTTCAGTCGACTTCGAACCTGACCATACTACCCTTCACGCTAGGCCGCCTCAGCCTCCCCATTTCACCTTTATCTGACATCTCCTTCAACGCGTCCGCGGCGTTAGCGAAAAAACTAGTCATACAAGGGAAACCTGACCCGTCTAGCCGATCCAAATTCTCGCCCTCCCTTACATCCCCCCTGTTCTCAAGCAATGCCACCGAAAGGGCCTGCTAAACGCTAGTAGCACGGGTAGCGTCGTGACTGCTAAAATGCGCTGACGCGCGGCGCGACATAATCGATTATGATGGCGCGCGCATTTTTTCGAGAATACGATCGGCGCAAGATCGCTCGCGATTGGTAGGGTGGTTGAAAAGTGCTGTCGAGTCGGATGCTCTCTTCGCAGCTATTACTATATTAAATTTTGTTCGCACTACGCCACTCTCCCATGGCCGTACTGCGTACCACTATCGCGACTATTCTGTAAGACTATTGAGCCTCCCCAAGGCTCTTTCGGAGATTTCTCTACGACCGGCGCCCCGGCCTTTCTCAGGTCTTTGTCGTCGGCCTCGGCCCTGTTAGCCCCCGAGCAGGTTATCACCACCAAAGTCATCCCTCAGAGTAGAGCCTCGGTCAACTCGTTCGACTATGTTACCGTTTTGTCTGTCAGATGTGACCAGCTCACTGATTCAATCCCTCCAGAACGCCGAGTCGAACCTCATTAAGATCGAGAACGACCAGCGATGGGCCACTTGCCAAGCCAACCAGAAAGACTGGAATTGCCAAAAAGTTCGGTACGTCGCCGCTCTCATTCAGTCCCTGAGTGTACGGTATCTTCCTTCAGATGGGAGGCCTTGAAGGTCCTCGCTAAGGACCAGGTGGACGTGGCTATCCTGATCCAAAAAGCCTTCGACATCGTATTGGCCGTCACCAAGGGCATCAAAGGCCGCGAGACTGACGTAGACCAACTCAAAGACGCTCTCAGTACGTTGTCATGAGGCTGTTGTCTCGCTTGGGATTGCTCTCACTTACTTTCCCTCAGACGGCCCCGATGGTCTCGTACAAAGGGCCAAGACTGTCGCTGACGGTATCCTCCACACCAAGGTAAGACCCGAGCACTTCACCTCGTTTATCGTCAGTTTATCTCCTGTCTTCTCAGTCCACCATTCACGACCAAGCCGAAGCGGTCAGCACTCAAGTGAAGAATCTTGCTGATCAGCTCAAGGCCGAGACGACCATGATCCAGGAGGTGAGATAAGATTCCTCCTCAAGGCTGGATGGTCCTCTGGATGCCGTGGTGTCGCATTTACAACATCCTCTTGCTCAGCACGTGGAAACGAAGCTCAAGAACCTCAACGCGGCCAGTGCGAAGCTCATGAACGACCAGATGGGGCTCGAGGTGAGCTGCGATGGCTTTGCTCGTGACTGCTGTTGGGGAGGATGATATCCTGCTCAGATGAAAGCCCTTCAAACTAGCGCTGAGACAGTCAACGCCGAGGAGGCCAGCATTGCCCAGCAAGCCACACAGAATGCTAATCAAACTAACGCTGAGATCGAGCAGACGCGCGGTGAAGTGTCTGAATTCGCTGCCAGCGTTCGAGATGAGTTCGATCAACTCGGACAGAGCCTCGATGAGGAGGAAGACACCATCAAAGCCGAGGAGCAGGATAGCAAACAGAAAGACAGGGACCTGAAGCACACAGTGAAGGCAGACCTACAGGCCAGCGTCCATGCCATGCAGGAGAAGGCCGAGCATTATCTGGATGGCGTTCAGAAGCAACTCGATGAGAAGCTGGCTACTACCTCTAAGGAGCTGGAGGCACACAGAGAGCAGAGCTTGGAAGCATCCGAGAAGGAACAGAAGTCGACGAATGAGGAGATCATTAACGAACTGAACGGCATCAACTCAAAGATTGACAGGCTTCATGAGCAGACCAAAGGTGACGTCAGTGCCTTGGAAAAGAAGAACAATGCGACTTTGGAGAGCATCAAAAGTACGCAGGAGAGAACACTCAAGGATGTCCAGCGGACTACCGACGAGAACGCTGCTGGCGTGAATGCACTGGATGAGGAGGCTAAGGCGGTCCGAGCAGAGTCCGAGGCTGAGCTGGACCAAGCCAAGATGAGCCACGCGCAGGACTTCAAGGACTTGCAGAGCAATGTGGCCAACGCCCAGCGGAATATGGCCAGGGATGCGACCGCTCAATTCGATAAGGCCAATCAGGAGATCGCCGCCAGAGGGGCGGAGGCGAAGCAGAAGGGCATGCAGGACTCCAAGGAGCTCGACGCCCAGATCAACAGTCTGAAGGTGTACACGGCTCGAGGAGGGAAGAAGAATGCTGAGGGCCTCGGTGATGCCATCACTGAGGTTGACCACATGAAGAACCTCCTGGGCGGGATGATCAAGTCTGGCGGCGATTCCAACGACCTTCGAAGACAAATGGTGGAGAGCATGTTCGATGCTGAACTCCATGATACTGAGCAGACCAAGAGCGACATGGCTAGCAGTGCGGCGAAGCGGGATCATGCGCTGAGTCGATCTCTCTCGAAGGAGATGAGCGATGCGAACAAGTTGCGGCACGAGGAGATGCGCAGGGCGAGGGACTCTCAGGATACTGCAGTGTAAGTTGCACGACTTCTGCGTACCTGCCAGTTAGTGGCTGCGCTCTCATCTGCAGGAACAGACTGCAGCAACGGCAGATCTTGAACAGCCAGAAGTCTCAAGGAGACATGAGGAGGCTCGGCTTTGCAGTCGAGGAGCTCGAGGGGGGCGTCGAGGAACAGAAGAATGCGGGCGATGTAGCCGATATGGTTACTCTGCGTTGGCAGCAGGTGAACTGGTTTGTCTCAGAATCTCGCCCAGTGGATCAGCCGCGTGGATGCTTCGGCCGAAGATTCTATGAAGAACCTCGGCGCTCAGATTGAGTCGTCTAAGGCTCTTGAGAAGAGCGAGATCGGTGAGTCTTCATTCTGAGAACCTCAGGAGCCGCTTGTGAAGGTGGAGTGTTTCAGACAGTGTGCGAGACAAGATGGCCGCCGATTATGCTTCTCTTACTGATGAGGAGAAGTCAGCCATTGGCAGCAAGAAGCAGAAGATCATGACCGCCTTCACTTCCGACCTTTCCGACGCTCAAGCCAAGACACACGTAGGTCTTTGACCGGCCCGACGGTGCCCTCTGTCGACCGCTCATCTCTCCTCTGCAGGACACCATGAACAAGCTACAGAGCAGCGCTGACAGGCAGAAGCAACTGCTTGCTAATGATCGCATTGATGTTGATAAATTACTGAAGGAGACGCAGGAGTTCGAGACTACGGTAGCCGGCACATCTTTGTGGGACGTGAAGTGAGGATTGCTGTCACTCAGGGAAAATCTGATTTCGAGCAGCTGGAGTCAGCGCTCGCACAGAAGACGGATGATGCTAACATCCAGCGTCAGCAGAAAATTAGCGAAGTGCAGGAGAGCGAGACGAAGGAGATGGACCACTTCAAGAGCCGGATGGCGGACATCATCAAGCAGGCTGCTGCAACCACCGAGGCCAGGGGGAACAAGCAGTTCGAGTTGCAGAAGCAGGCGCTCGACAAACTGGCTAGTCAGCTCCACGCCCAGAGTGCTGAGAGCGAGAAGGTGCAGAGCTTCGCAAAGAAAGAGGCGGAGAGGTTCGGGGCCGACGCACACCGGTTCAACGAACGTCTGGGGAAGGCTAAGAGTACTTTGAGCGAGGAAAGCAAAAAGCAGTTCGACGATCTGCGCAACTTCAAGAACAAGGTTGACACTTGGTCGACCGATTTGAAGGGCGACTTGGCCAAGGGAGAGAAGGTCATCGGCCAGGCTATGCATGATATCCCCAAGGCTACCGCGGAGAAGACGAGCAGGATGAAAGAGGATATCAGCAGGATGGAGCAGAACACTCGAGGCACTGTCGCTACGTTCGCTAAGAATTTCGAAAGCATGAGGAGTGCCATCAACCAGCACAGAGACGAGCAGAATGCCAGGCGGGCTAGGGCTGTCATAGCGCTCAATGAGGCCATCCTTGCGGGGAAGACGGGACTCTTGGAGCAGCTGGTCGGATCGCAGCTGAGCAACGCCGAGGGGACTAAGGAGATGAGCAAGGTACGTTCGCTAGCCGTGGTCGAACTCTCATGGATTTTTGGTTTCAGTTACTCGCCAGCCTCGCCGGTGATCTCGGTCTGGTGAAGGCAGAGGGAGGCAGCAAGTTGCATGATATCATGAACGAAGTCCTCCAGCTTGGCACCAACACCGGTGGACTGTACAAGCACATGCAGACTGGACTTGGCAAGGAGATGTCTTTGCTCGATCATCAGCGTCGTATTGATGCGATGCAGAACGAGGATGCTATTCATGGTGTGTTCGGGATGGGAGCAGTGGCGGTTACTGGTTGGTTCTTCTCTCAGGGTATGCGTTGATGGACGGCCGACGCCTCAGTGGCTTGGGCAACCAGGTCTCGTCGATGCTCTCGGACTTCCACAAAGACTCCTCCATGGCCAACCTCGCCCTTGCTGGCGATAAGAAGGTACGGCCTACCGGTCTGCAGCAGCTCGCCCGATATCTCTCCTCACTCAGGACGTCTATGCGCTCGGCAGCCTTATTCAGGGCATGGGAGCTGACTCGAGACTCGAACTCACTAGAATGATCCACAAGATAGAGTGAGATCTCCCCACCGATGTTGTGACCCGCAGGCGAACCTCCTCAGGTCCGGCGAGAGTACGATGTTGCAGGAGCTAGCAAGTCATCGTGACATCGACTTCAAGAAGATATCGTCCGTTAAGGATGTCGTGCAGGCCTTTGTTAAAGTTATCGAGGGCTACCTAGCCCACTCCCGGCTCGGCTTTGACGACGTAAATCGTGAACTTTTCAACTGTGAGTGTCATGTTTTCACCTGCAGGTGCATTCGAAGATTGACGCTTTCCGTGTGTACCTCAACGGCAAGCTCCGAAGGGTAGGTTGTTCAGCGATATCGCCTCTCGCATGGCGGAGAGTGTCGTCGTCAGGCTGATGTGAAAATGCTCCTCATGTCGCATCAAGCGAAGGAGGCCTTGAGGAAAGCCCAGCAGAAACAGCAAGTGCTCGAGAGGAGAATGGAAGACGTTGGTGAGTATCTTACGTCGACGAGAGGATGATACGCTGATGGTTGGTTGCAGGAAAGAAGCTGAAGAAGGACTTGTATGACTTCCAGGAGGAGCACACTGACATGGAACAGCGCCACGAGAATGAGTACACTGAGCTGCAGAATGAAGTCAGGGAGAAGACCCACGAGCTGATGAACAAGCAGAGGAATATGACGGCCCAGATCAAGGCGATGATGAGAGAGGAAGATCAATTCATGGAGTCCAAGATCACGGTGAGCCGCTGCCGCACCGCTCTCCACGGAATCATTTCCCTCCTGTTTTTGTAGGAAGTTCGCAACAAGATTCGCGCTAGTAAACCTCCGGAGCACACCGTCAATGGCCTCCCCACTGGCGTCAGGGATGTTGCCGGTGAGATCATTATCGACAGTGAAGTGGGAGGAATCACCGGACACCTTTTTCAGAATCTCCCGATGCTGCCAGCAGCGGTTGGTGGGCCAGCTTCCTCTCTCGAGGCAGTCCCAGCAAGAAGAGTGATAAGAAGGCCGGCCAGAGTGACAAGGCTACACTCAGTGACACGAAAGTGCATGACCCCAGCGGCCGATGATTGCTCATCACCACATCACTATGTGATAGACCACTACGGTGTCATGATACTCCTATTCCTCTTGTGTTGGTATTACTATCAGAGTGCGAAACCCCATCTAAAGACAGCTCCTATAAGTAAATCGTGTCGCCGCCGTACTGACGTACCATATCGCATTCAACGGCTCTTCGAGTGCGGTATTCCGTACCGTACCAAAGAGACGTTTTGTCCATCCCTAGTGCGGAAGAGACTGCCGTAGCGCAACCCACTAATTTCACACAGAAACAGACTCAGGTAAAAGACTCGGCATAACCATGTATCCACATTAGCCACTTTCACTTTGGTCACATCATCGCCGTGAGGGTGACAGCCGAGGGCCGCCACATCATCCGCCGAGGCGACGGCGATGACGCCATCCGAGCCATCAGCACGCAAGAACTCCCCTATGGAACGTATGAGGCTTTGGCTGCGACTCAGTCGGAGGCCGAAGGGCGGGTTGGTTATCATCGTGACAGGGGCGCCGCCGTACAGTCTGGACAGCTTCCCCCAGTCGAATGCTTGCACGGGGACACTGTCCATACGACAAAGACGAGTGAGAGGCTCTAGGTTAGATCGAGTATAGTCTACCATCCTAGAGTCCTTGTCGAAGCCTGCGATCAGCGGCCCAGTACTGCCGAGCTGAATCTTGGAATCTTCTTCTTCTATCGCCTGCCGCCACTCCTCTTCATCGAACTCCTCGCCCACAGTGCACGTCCGGAAAGCCATTTCCGATGGCGGTAGTAGTTCCCGCGTGGAAGAATCGCGATATGCAGGATTGAAGTACTGCGCCGGTACATTCATCAGCCGCATAAGATACTCCAAAATAATCGTCCCGCTCCCACAGAAGGGGTCGATCACAGGCCGGTCAGCAGTACTGTCAGAGGCCATCGACACCATCGCTGCAGCGAGGGTCTCGTTCATCGGAGCGACGCCTTGCTTTTTTACGCAACCCTCGAATGTGAAGGCTCCTGTCACCATCACCAGCATAAACCCGGAACATATTTCCCTTCTCTGCCAGCAGCAATAAACGCACTTGATAATCGTCCCATTCAAGGCGAGCGTTGTGCCGTGCAGCGAGCATACCCCTCCAGCCGTCTAGAAGAGTCTCCGTGAAATGAAAGTCACTACGCCTCGCTGGGTTCCGAGCGAAGACAGCCAGCCTGTGCTTCCCCTCACCGAGCTAGGGTACTCAATCTCGTTCAAAAAGTTCTGTAGTGCATCTTCAGTAACCCCACGGTCGAGTCGGCTACTGCCTATCTCCCGCCATATATGAGTGGCTAACCGCGATGTGTAGTGCAATTTGTATACGTCTCGGGCACAGAGGGGACCCGAAACAGTGACAGCACACGGGAAGGGCCTCTCAGTCGGCAAGGGCTCGGCCTCGGCCAAGGATCGTACGGATTTCCTTCTCAAGAAGCGGCTCCAGCCCCGCGATACAGCGTATAAGCAGACGCATAGCAACTGATACCGAGCTGGTTCCGCTAACTACTTGGGACGCAACACTGCGGAGGTCTGCGAACAACGGTGGTAACTATAGTATCGTCGAGTAGAGCTTTCAGAAACTCGACAAACAAGCAAGAGCAGAGTTCGATCAATCACAGGAGGGACGGCAGAAGGAAGTCAATTGCTTCACTTCCGGCCGTAGTAATGGGGCTCGTCCAAGCTCCGAGGTGTCGCTTGGAAGACGTCATTTTCCAGATCCTGGGCGGAATCAGTCACAAGTCCGTTACGCGCCACGAAATTTCACCGCATCTCACCTGACTTTGAATCCGATCAACTCGGGTTTCTGAATCCTTCGAAAGCTTTCCGTGGTACGTGTGATGGAAGAAGTTGAGGGAGAAGACACATAACAAACCTACAAGGGAATATTGCACACCACCACGAGGGCTCCCAAGCAGCAATTCTCACCGCAGCAATGGACAAGGCCGGTGACGATGAAGTTGAATCGATAGCCCCAATGGTCAACAAGGAGCCCTCCTATCGCTGCTGAGCCAGACCATGAGAACATGCGGACCTGCGGCAAGAAAGAGAGCATAGCTGCTTCAACCAACCAAGGAGGGGCCTCTTACCATGTCGACGGCATTGACCTTCCCCCTGTCCTTCCTCGGGGTGTGGTCCATGAGCATGGCGCGGAAGACAGGCCTGGAGCAGTTCATGAAGGCCATCCTTATGACATAAAGGACCAGCAGGATTCCTATTGGTCGCACTATCACCTGAGCACACCCATGCAGGCTCTTACACCGGCCTCGAACGCCTTACCATAGCCCACAGCAGCAACACAGCGGTCAGCCTGATGGTCACTACGACTTTGACAGTACCGAAACGCGTGGCCAGCTCGTTGGTGACGGCGTAGGTCATAAACGCTACGGTCCTGAAGAAGCGCTCAGTCCCTCACCCACTAACCAAGGGGGCCTTACAGAGTGGTCACGACGTTTAGAATTGCCAGAGTCCTCGGGTCCACTCCGTAGTCATTCTTGAACCAAAGTTGAAAGTACTGCACAGACATGCCGGACCCCAAAGCTGTGATGACATCCTGGCCTAGGATGGCGCACACTATGCAGATAGAGTTGGTATAGGAGCGAACCAACTGAGTATCGAAGGAGGCACCATAACGACTAGAGGGCATCACCGGGCAGTACCTTGGTCCTGTGGGTGAAGGGTACGGTGATCTCGACCAACTCGTTCGGGTTATCTTCGCATACAGCCTTGGTCGCCACTTTAGCGCTTCCTTTGGCATCCTCCTTGCGGAAGAACATATCAGCCACCATACCGAAGATGGCGCACGAGGAGCCGAAAAGAAGCACCTGCAACGACCGCTGAGGTACCCTCCAGGTGACGCCGAGCTGACCTTCTTCAAGCATGGCAAGGTCCACGTGTTACCCGCAAGAGACAAGATTATAGCGTTCAGAATGGGGCCGCTCGCTGTAGCTAGCTGGGCAAGGGTCCACCTGAGATGATGCATCCCTCACCTGCGGCCGTGAGGGAAGTGACCTTCGCTCACCTGAGTGACTCCAGCGGTGCTCGGTTGCCTGTTGACATACCGTCTGCAATGAGGGTACTCAAGGTGGTCTCCGAGAAGGCAGTGAAGGTCCCCCACAGGATGTAGGAAGGGTAGGCTATCCAGAGCTTGATCCGTGAGGAAGAGGGCAAAGTTCATACCGATATTGAAGATGCCCAGGAAGCCCAAACCACGCATCAAGTCCGGTTTAGAGATGTTGTCGGCCACGATGCCCGCTAGGGGGTGCACAGGCCAGACACGTAAGGCCTTGGACGGAGGAGAATACCCCGACCATGGTGTTAGAGCCACCAGTGATGGTATATAAATACCCGAGCATAGGAATGCCCGTCCAGATAGACTGACTGAACTTGATCAGGAAGGTGACCAGAAAACCGAGCTTAACATTGAACGAGGCATTGCGGAAGCTCCGCCATAAGAACACGATGGGCTTCACATCCTCGCCCGTCTTGGCGCTGTTGGTCTCAGTACGGCTGCCGGAGGTCTGTAATAATCCCTGCTGGAAGATCTCGGCGTTCGGGCATGGCCGGCGGAAGATGAAGCGTAAAACCTCCTGGGTCGAAAGACGGAGCTGACAATCGGAGGGTGGCTGCCAACTCAACACCGCGGACGGTCACGAATCGTTGAAAGAAAATTTATCGCTGACTTCAAAACACAAACTGCCCTCGTCCTCAGCAAGGCCCTCACAGCCGACCAAGCCTTGGGCCACAGCGGCCTCCACCTTAACACGGAAAGGAGCGGCGCCCTGAGTGTAAGAGACTGATGGGACGAAGAAGACTCCCCCCTACGGACCGGTCCATCCAGCCTTCGCTCTCGCCATGTCCAATCCCGAATGACCTCCTTAGTGCCAAAATGATGGAAGAGTCGGGTCTCGACCAGACGTACTAAGACGCCGTCGACTCGCAATAGGAAGGAAGCAAGCACATACCTACACAGCCAGCGTGGGGGCACTGGAAACTGCACTGGTCAGCAGCTCACCAAAACCCCGGCATAACCCTCAGCCGTATTATATATTTACTACTGCCGTTGTCAGCCAACTCATCTTCCCACAGGCAAACCTGAAGACGGTGATACAGCATGCCCGCACCTCCCCCTAGGAGAACTGCCTGCGAAAACCACAGTATCGGCAGGCTTCTGTCGGTGAGCTGATCGAGGGGCAGACAGCCCGATGGGTCGTCAGTCTCCTCCACGGTCCACGGCCCGTTGAAGGTGCCCGCGTAGGCTGTGGAGTAGGTCCAGTCAGCCTTGGGCAGCTGTGGGTTGTTGTTGTTATTGGTTGGGCTGAGCACGTGGACGTCGGGATTGCTCGTGTCCGGGTGCCAATTCTGCGCCGCAGCCACACGCACTTGCCGGGGACTGAGCGGAGAGATGATACTCCACTCCACCCCTGATCACCAGTAGTACCATCTTTCTCCCAGTTCGCGCCACTTCTCACTGGGCACCCGACCCAAGAGCCCATCGTCGGCTGCCGGGACACCTTGATGCCACTCAGCCACTGCCGCCAGAGCCTCGGTGATGTCGAACGACATTTTAACTCCGGCAGTAGGGCGACTGATGGTCAAATGAGCGCCTGAAAAGTGCCAGTCCATACGATATCGCCTCGACGTCTCTCGAGGACGCACTGAGTGAGGCAGTGCGAGAAGAATTCGAGTACAGGACACTGTGAGAAGCTGACGAAACAGTGATGATAATACCCAAGGTTGTGTAGAAGGCACTCCGATCAGTGTGGATAGCACATACACCCAGGCTACCGTCAGACCCGGTCGCCCCAGTAGCCAGGAACAGCCGAGTACAGAGCACTACGAGGAAGCTGAGCGAAGGAAGAGGGGACCCAAGGTGTACAAGGTCGTTGATTTTCTCAGTGTCGATCGCGCATAGACTGGCTACCGTCAGGCACTACCTGAGAATATCATGTCCGGTATCCAGCGACGATGGAACGGCAGCTTCTTCTCAATATCATCCCGTTCAACAGCATCAGCGATGGCCGCTGATGGCTCCGATGCTTCGAAGACCCAACCCTCGTTAGAGAACTCTGGCATCCCGACTGCTACTAGAAGAAGGCAACAGGGCGGCGGTAACCCCTCCCCACTTGGCGAGTACTCCAACACTACACCCGGGGCAGTCACAACTTTCACACTGTCATACTGCCACGAAGAATTGCAAGCAACATCTGCAGGCGCACGGACATGCAGCGAATTGGCCTATCCCTGACCAGCAGCCGCGGCTGCCTCTCCCGCCTGCTGCTGCTGGAGCTTGGCGATCATCGCGGGGCCCTTCTCGTGGAAGTGGAAGTACTGTACCCCTCCGATCTGCCGATGCTTTGATTTATCCCGGCTCAGAATGTATCTGGGCAGGGATTACGGATGGAGGAAATACAGGCGGCGGGTCGACGTACAGGCCCCAGGCAACGTAGAGGGCTCCGCAGATGATGAGACCGCCGCCGAGCATCCTATTACGGCCACCCTGCCAGTTAGCCGTAGACAAGATAAGAGACCTGATAATGGAGAGAGGGAAGGACCCCGAAGCTCCGCTCTACCAAGACACACAGGTCACAATAGAACGTATCCTAGAGATTTCCCCTAGTCGCACGTTTTCGACAGCTGACCTACTTCGAGCCCCCAAACGATAAGGCATCCCAGGCGCTCTGGACATAGACAGTAATCTCGTCCCCAGGCTGCAGGGTTCGATCTATAACTCCCCACTTCTTCTGGAAGTCCGGCACCAGTGGTGTGACTGACAAAGACCCAGGTTCGAATCCCGGCCCCTCCTCTTTTACGTCACTCACTCATCCAGTTCTTGAAGTGGGCGTTTTCGAGGCCCCATCCAGCCGGATTCTCCCTGGTCTCGTGGCCCGGCAATGACGAGCAAGGAGGATCGAAATTACAGCTTGGGGGATCTGCAACATTTAAGTATCCCCCCAGGCTGATGCCCGACCGCCCCGGTTACCGCTGGAAAAGTCGCAGTCGGCCATCTCCACGACGTTGCCGTCGAGGTCTGTAGTAGTGGTACCTACGGAAGGCCCACACTCAACAGTATCCCCTATGCATACGATAAACGCGCGAGATGGTATACGAGTTGATCGTCCACCGAGGAGAGCAAATAGGACCTAGTCGGAAGTCTCTTCATATTCTAAGTGAGGATTATAGTCGCTCTCTTCACCAAGTGGGACGTCAACTATGACGAACGTTCCCCGACGTGCGAATGCGTTAGGCAATCGAGCATCCCTACTACTGTACGTACGCGCAACCCTAGTCGGTATTGGCACAGTGCTGCTATTGGCCGGCAGACAAACTTGTGGAGGGAACTCCTCGAGCAGCCAAAAGTTGTGAGTTCTGAAAATTAGGTACTCCGGAGCATCGGAGCACAAGACAGACGACGAGGACCTCACCTGTAGAACTGTGAGGTCTGCACAAGATCCGCCAACTCCGGGTTTTTGGTAACCACCTGCGGTTTCGGAGTTACTCTCTCCGGGCTCTGGTCGACTTCTGAGTGACAGTTCATTCAAACTCCGGCCGATCGTCCTGAGCCCACCCTTACCAAGCTCAGCGACGGCCCCAGTGGAGTTCTTAACGGAGAGGTAGAACGTATCCTTGAACACTGAGCGTGCTATAAGACCACACGGGTAGAGCCTGATACGACCGATCGTCACACTGGCTTCAGGGCAGCTCATGAGCTCTTACACTCTCGTATCGACCTCACCGAACCTGGCCGGCTCATCGTCTGCTGTCCTCCAGTCCGTACACGAGTCTAGATCGCCCTTGACCATATTACTACCGCCCTTCAGCTGGTCAGTGTTCACCGATGTGATGTACCTGAACAGGTCGAATTTTGACGAGGGAGCCCGCGTCACCCTACACTCGGTGGTTCTGATAGACCTTCCCCAGACGGTAGTAGACGTAGACTGGTGCCTTCATCTCGTTCTGGACTATCGTTCTCATAGTAACAACACCGTTGGCGTCCCCGGGTATGGAGGTGTAATCCAGCTCGATCTCTTGCACGGCGCTAATACCAGAAATCCCCCACATCGCCACGGTCGACCCCCTATTACTTGGCTGAGATGAGCAAGGCAAGGCCGTACGCGATACAGATGCCCCCGAAAATGAAAACACAAGTGGCAGCCCGCACCACCGTCAACAGCGGTACCGTCCCTGGAAGGGTCTGCTGGAGGACCTGATAGAAGAGGTTCTCCATCCACTGCGATGAAGCCGGATCTACATCGTGCTTGGCCTTCTCCCACCAGCTGACTTGAGGCGTATCTTCGACCTCCTCCTGCTCAGGATCCTCAGCTAGTATATCTTCAGAAGGTTCATCAGGGGCCTCCGATGCAGCCGACATGCCCCAAAGATTCGCCTTGGGTAGGATATGCCTTCGACCTCTTGTCGAGGAGGCCTCGTGGTGTCCAATTATCGCAGCCTGGGACGGCCGGCGATGATGAGGCCCGTCGGACATTCTAGTATCACAACAAAATACAGTCCCTGCACGGAGGTCCTGGGGGGGTGTTCAAGAAACCAATTCAAAAATTCAGCATCGATTCTGGAGCCGCATTTTACGTGATGAAGTTCAATTCCAGAGTCAGTCCGCCAGAGTCTCAGAATACTTGATACTCGTACTTTGAGCGGGCGCTAAATGCTAGCGACGGAGGAGACATAAGACTTGGCAGGAAAATGCGCCGTGAAATTCTCGCGCGCCACGAAATTCGCCACCACTATGAACTCGATATCTTCCTCGTGAACAGTAGAAACGTTAACGTGTTGGTAATCGGGCGTTAGACTCTTTTCTTCTTAGTTGACTTGCTTGCGGCTTTACGCTTGGGACGGGACACTTCCGCTGGGCGCTTCACACTGGGCTTGCTAGTCCCCTTCTTAGTCACCTTCGGCGGCGCCGTCTCGGGCTCCTTAGGGGCTTCTACAGCCTGCAGAAGACCATGGTCAACCTAAGATACGCTGGGAAGGGGTCTTACCGGCTCCATCACAGCAGGAGGGACCGCTGCCGCCGATTCAGCTAGGGCGGGGGCGCCTTGGGCCGTGCTGCTGCGGCTGCCGTCTTCCTTGTACAGAGTGAAGGCCACATTCTGCCACTTGTCTCTCTGAGCGTTAAGAAGCGAAGTCCGACGTACGCGCTGAGTGATGCGTTCAACGGCGGTGGTTGAAGACAGAGGGCCAATAGCGCATCGACTAACATCCCCACTATCAGACTTGGCTAGGGACTCCCCCGTTGGATGACAGGTGAGAGGGATCGGCGCGCTCACCATCTGATTGGCCTTGGCGACGGATTCATCGCAGACAGGGAGAGGCAAAGACGTCTTCTAGCAGGCCGTAAGTGAGGCAAGACACGGGAGACTGTTGCCTCTCCCTTTGCAAGTCGATTTCGAAGACATCACCGATCGACACGGGCTTCTTCGGCTCGATCTTTCGTGAGGGGAGGGGTAGGGCCTCGAGATCGTCCACGGGAGTGAGAACTCGCTGTAGCGCTTGGAAGCGAGGGGCGACGAAGCCGGTCGAATGTCGCATCAGATCAACTCGGGAGAGCATCGTGAGCCCGCAAGGTGGCTGCAGACTCAGCTGAGCCGTGGAGACCTGAGAGCCTGGCCTCTCTCAATAAGAACACAATAAGGACTGTCACCTGTTTGATCGTCTGACCGCTGAAGACGTCCCAAATGCGCAGACCGTCGGCAGCAACGCTCACCACTCTGCTACCATCGATACCTGAAAGGGGCCGAGCTCTGAGGCTGTTCCAAACTATCGCCTCGCCGTTCCTTGCGTATGCGTGCACAACTGGTTTCTTTCCGGAAGTGCGACGAGGAGTAATTCCTGCGAAGTTGAGATGACTACTGCTACGCGCCGCGTCCGTGTGCACGCGTGCAGAGTAGTCTGGGCATCAGCTATATTCCATGTCCACCTCACAAGCTCCCTTTGGCCTTGTGTTTCACGTACGCTACAACAACGAGCGGAAGACACGGCACTTACTGCATCCCAGACCGAGTAGGCCCGACTGATGGGAGCCTGTGAGGACTGTAATCTCTTTGCTCTCCACATCGACAACCTACGACCAGGGCCTGCTGCCGTACCAATACTGGGCTGCTTTCTCACGTGCACTCTGCCGTCGTCACCTCCCGCATAGAGGGGGACCTCGAGGGCTCAGAGCGATGTGCTTAACAGGCGTGGGGAGGTTGAACGTAGCAACCTGACGACCGCTGCCGCCGGGCGTGAACTCCCACACCTTCACGCTGCCGTCAGCGGAGCCCGAAGTGATGAGGATCCTGAATTAGGAGAATGGCCAACTGGTCAATGCCTCCCTCGCCGGTTTTTGAACGGTCTTTCGTATCCTCCTGTACACGAGGACGACCCCGATTTTTTTCACGCGCACAAGAGTGCCTCGATGGCAAGTCTCCATCCGTGACCGAACGTTCAGACATTTGACACGCTCAGAACGGATAGACCTATGCTACGACTTGAGCTCACTTGGAGGGCTCTGAGAGGTGACCCGCAGGCACAGCCTCTTGTAGAATCTCCAATGCGTGGACCGGCAACGTGTGGCCGCGGAAAACGCGGGCAGGGGACGGGGCGCCACCTACAGGGCGGAGCGTTGAGAGCTAGCAATATTCAGACCGGTAGCTCACCTCCTCCTCCACCGGAGGTCAGCAGACTCGACAATGTGAACACCTGCCACAGGACAGAAACATCGTCGCGCAGCCGCCGCACGGAGGTCAAGCGGGCACGAAAGTGCGGGAAAAATTCCGACGGGTGGATTTTCACATAGGGGCGTACAATGATGCACAGCGATTCAAAATCAGCTTTGTACGAGTAGAAACGCCTACCTTCACCGTAGTGTCTTGGCTGGCCGTGATCAGGTAGGAAGCGTCAGCCGTCAGTCGCATTTGGGTGACTCCCGAGTAGTGAGCCTTCCATGTTCGAAGGAGACGGCCCGTGCTCCTGCAGAAGGGAAGAGCCGCTATGGTGGTTCAACGCTGCACAAGTCGCCTACAGCTGCCACACATAGACCGTCCCAGAGACCCCGCCACCGATCAACAGCTGAGCTGGCCCTTGAGTGAACAGAATACTGCTGAGCTTCTGAGGGTAAGGAGGACCGTAAAAGATGAGTCCCCACCGGAATGGTCGGATCACCTCAGGCGTAGAGCACTTGTAGCATGGGTTCGAGGACATCCCTCTGAGTGCATCATCCTCCTCGTCATCATTACCGCTGTCTACCATCTTCCAATAGTGTAACAGGCCCTTGTTGCTCTGTGCTGCACACACGTAGCCGTCGGCGGTAGGGACCACAGCAGCCGACGAGGAATCCTAACGTGGACGTCTCAACCCGACGCACGGCCGATAAAAAATGGGGCGACAGCACAGTGGCACGAGGCGACAGATCAAGGATCGGTGGTCATAAGCATACGGATAAGCTCACCTTCATTTGCCTCACAATAGCACCAGTATGCACGTCAATGACGAAGATGCCACTACCGCTGCCAGTGGTGGGCACCAAGGCAACATCCAGCATCCCGAGGTGTCGACCGCTGCTGCTACTACTGCTACTGCCGTGTGGTGGCATACTGGGGAAAGGCGGACAAGACAACCCTAGTAGTCACGCGCGGATAATGGAGGAATACTGGCATACCCGAAAGCTCGCGATCAACAGCTACGGGCCAGCCACATTGTCGGAACGAAAACGCACCAGCGTGGCCGCTGGACGTTACGGAAGAGTCGCTGAAATGTTGAACTGTGCTCTGATGCTCAGGTAGCGAATCATCAATGAAGATTTCCAAAACCAGGAGACGACTGCTCCTCGCGAAAATGGAGACCAATGCGGTGAAGTACGAGCCAGAGCCGTAAGGCAACGACCCACACATTCTACAGCCTTCAACAACCAGCCTGCATGGACAATAGGGAAGGAACGCTGAGTGCAACAACAACAACAACCGCAGTGAGTGCAGGAAGAAACCATACACAATGAGAGAAACGTCGCGGGTTGCTGTTGTTGGTACGTAGTAGCGGTGAATTGTGACGACACCACAGGCTCACGAGCTGCGGAATGCTCGGCTGCCCATGACGCTGAGCAGGACCTGACGAGCACAGGGAGGTCCCAACAGGGACCGAAACCTATCCTACTCTGTTCGCCAATGTGTCCTCCATCTCAAATTCATCATCATCGTAATCGGGCTCGTCCCAGTGATTGGTCGAGGAGTCACCAGCCACCAGCGTTGCGGGAGGCAGCAGGGGGATGGAGCTGTCGTAACTGAATTGCAGACTGGCTCGAGGGCTGGGGAGAACAAGATGGTTCTGTGAACAGAAAATATTATGAAAAATGAGAACAGAAAAATGACTTCTATTATGGCTCAATAAGCAAGGCCTTCAGTATCACCATCACGCATACACGAGAAATAAATATGACCAACTATTATTAAACAGTCAGTCCACCGGTCCTGACTACTAGGAGATAACCCCGATCAATACAAAAGCGACAGCATCGCTCTCGGTTACTTACAGTTCATCCTCGTCGACAGATGTTAACCTCTGTCGCTTCGGTGACGGCTCCTCCAGGCTTGATTCCCGTCGCGAACGGGGAACATCAGGCACGTGACGGGGGTGGAAGGCGGGCGAGGGCCTAAGAAAAAGGAACATACGACGAGACACTCCAGCACCACAGGATCCCTCGACAAGTGGCCGGTAAGGGAGAAAGCAGATTGTGGTGGGCGAATGCACATGTGAAGCCCGAAGTGTGAGGAAAGCCTCAATCGATAAGGGAAAACAGCAGGTTGTGTTGAGAGACGTGGCGAATGTACCATGTACGGTACGATGTATGAGGAAAGCTTCAACCGACGAGCGAGAAAGCAAGTCCGCCTTGCCAAGTCATGTGGCAGTCTGGTCACTCACGTCACGACAATAGCCGGCCGGTCATGCCCTTCCCTTCCCGAACCGTGATCCTGAAGAGAGAATCGAGATACGGAACCGACACGGTGGGGAATGTCGTACTGCACTAGCCGGTGGATGCAAGGTGTTAGCGAAGCCCGCCTTCCGAAGGCGTGGCATGGCAACCCTCGCGTGAGGGTTGTAGGTGATCTCCTCGTCTGTTGCGCTCGACGAGTATCCTCCTGAAAAAAGGAGATTCCATCTCCTCTTCGATATGCAGTCACCCTACCATGTTCAATTTCCCCCGCCAGACTGATCTCGGAAGCGTCGGATGCCCCCGAGGCTGCATCGTCATCAGCATCACTCGACACCGGGTCCTTCCACATGAAGGTGAGCAGCTCCTCAGCCGCCTTCTCCTTGGGCAGGCCCAGAGCTCCAGCTGGCAGCATTTCCAATACGGCAGTTTTCACGCTCTCATCTTCAACCTCGGGTACGTCACTCCAGTCTCGATAGATCTCCGTGATGAAGCCTTGGGAGTGTCGGAGATTGTAGGGTTCGAACGGATAGACCGGCTGAAGTCGCTGCGCCAAGTTGATCGATCCAGGAGCCACCGGCATCGAGCTTCGACGTTGAGCCATGACCTTCCTCTCGAACTCCTTCCAATTGAGATTCTGGAAGTTGAACTCACTGGCCTCCCTGAAACAGGGTAAATTTCAAACAGGGAACTTCCCCCTGGCCTAGCCCTACGGATCCGGACTGGGCGGCACACCGTCAACAGGCTGACCACGATTCATAGAGGCATACTGATGAGCCAGAGCTTCCATAATGAGGACCCCCAAGGGCTGTGCACTCGGGACTGTCGCCTGTATAACTAATCTACCGGCTGGGTTGCAGAAGTGCGGCTTACCACGGTCCTTGCCAGTTGCTGGAGCAACGGGGGCGCCACGAAATCGAGGAGTTTGGGCTGGACTGACAAGGTGTAGACCAGAGACTTGTGGGACTCTTTGTCAAAGATGCCGTCCAAAAACTCGGAACCTGCTGGATCAGAAAATCTTTCCTGTGCGCAAGATATCTAGCTACCCTTACCCCCTTCCGACGCCCAGGCTTGCAGCTTCCAGCAGAGCATGTAACATATCTGACCAACAATGGCGATCCGAATGAAGGTCAGACGGGCGACCCATCCCCTACGCTCTGGACGACCACTACGATGAGGACGCAGGTGTCGAAGTTGAGTGGCTCCTCCTGTTGCTGGATGAACTCCAACCTGAACATCCATAAGAACGAGTCACACGGGGGCCCAACCGACCGTGGAATATCCACAACGGTTGCCAGCATTCAGCCACCTACATGAACTTAAGAGTCTGTTGACTGTACGAGTCTGGAAGGAATGTCGCCCGACAGCAGAAGTTGCCAAGATACTCGCCGCACCTGTCATAGACTGGCATAGCGCAGACATCAGAGTGGTCGAGACCTACAATCGCCGTCTAAAGTCATCTCTCATGCTGCCGTTGGCGCCCTCAAGATGCGGTCGCTTGTCCTCATTTCGGAGACTCACGGAGCGAGTTTCGGTAGGGCTGGACGCTTCTTGGGTCGGTACCTCCTCTTCCCCATCCTCGGTAGTCTCACCATAGAGCCTCTTGAGGAGTATGCAAATGAAGGCTTCAGCGTACTTGATATGCAGCGAAGAAACGTAGTAGCTGAAGAGCGAGACCGCTCAGCATTCCATACTCTACCAGCCAGTCGCCGACGGAGCAGGCTCACCAGCCTCCAAGGGAGGCTAAAGTCTAAGCGTCAAGGCTGTCCATCTAGCTGATACCCCCCAACACACAGGTCAGCAGCGTTAACGATCGTCAAGCCGCGGTCGCAAGAAGATAGCTGTCACTTGCAGCGAGAATTATAATATTTCATACCAACCCTTCCCCGAATCGCCTTCCCTCGCCTTACGCCAAATACTGGACATATTTCGTCTTGTGCGTCCTCAACACCACATCCTCGAAGTGCCCAAGCACGTATGATACCAGCCGGTTGTCTTCGCCACTCGGCAGCTCTCCAGCCGCTGCATCGCCGCCGGACACGCTCAAGGTGTCCCGGAAAAACCTAGGAAGAAGCAGAGCATTTAGAAGGGTCCCCAACCCCTCAGGGCGCGCGCTAATGACATCGAGGTGTTGAGAAATAAGCTGCTCCTTCATCACATCACTGTTGGTTTTTGTACTATAGCCGCGGTCCGCCCGCACCTCAGAGTATTCCAAGTTCGAGCAATGACTCATTGCTCTATGCCAATGAGCCGAACGCTAGCGCCATCTCAATACCCGACGCGCCTCCCTCTATCTGCTGGAAAACCTACCGGAAGCACTCAGTCATGAGAGCATCAAGACGCTGGGCCATGAGGTCCATGTCCTCCTCCGAGCGAGGGTTATCAGCCGCTACACAACGAGCGGCATGCCTCAGCTACGTCATTACAGCAGCAACTTGGGCTTACCCTCGGTGAATGCGATATCGCCGTCGCTGTCAGTCTGGGTCTCGAGGTCCATCTCACAGAGCCGCTCGAACAGGGCAGTCAGGATCTACAAAGGGCCAACAATTCGTTATTCTTAACGACAGCTGGAGCGAAAACGCTGTGACACGACTCAGATAGAACAGCATGACGCCTACTGCCACAGTACCACTCGAAACTACGTAGCGAGGAATCTTCACAGTACGAAGACAACCAAACCTTTTAAGAATTTCTCTGTCTCATCGCCAGCAGAGGACGCATAAATCGGAGCGTGATGTGGATGGTCAGCTGGGGTCTATCTCCTCATTTTCGGGTATAAGATCGATTTCAAAGGAGAGGCTGCGTCATTACATTCTTGTGTATCAAGTGTGGTCTCTTGGCCTTTTTGCACACCTTGAAGCAAAACCGAGTGTACCTTAGAGAACCATACATCAACAGATCCCAACCCCTCCAGACGGCTACTCACATCCTCAGCGTATCCAGCGGTTTCATCCTAAACGGCATCTTCTTCGCAACAAGCTGACCCATATTGATCTCGACTCGGGGTACCGAGGAACCCGCAACCTCTACCAGGCAGTCGGTGATGAGGTCCAAAGCCTCGGTTGTCGGTAGGGGAAACTGAGCCGAGCAGAATCAGAGAGATACTCCAAGGACCATAGTCACTGCGAGCACTATCCTCATGGGAGCGATAGACATACTTGCTGAACGCATTGCACGTAGGAGAAGTCCTCAGCCGACATGTCGGACTTCCACTGGACGAAGAACGATCGACAGTCGTGGTCCTCTGAGAAGGAAAGGAGTGCGTCGTTGCTACAAAATCCAGTCGGTCCGCAACCAGACCATCCAACCCAATTCTCGGTTCACGAGCGCTCGCAGCAGATTCGGAGGTGTCGTCGGAATAGGGATTCTCAGACCATCTAGTGTATGGCCTCTACCACAGGAGCCATCCGGAGACCGCTACTGCTAGTGCAAGTTTTGCTTCCACGAAGCGGCGGACCTCGACCGAGAATTCAATGTGAAGGAGTGCACTATTTCCGAGTAGGAATCCAGAAAAATATCGCCACTGGGATTCGAACCTCCCCCAGCCCGCCCTCTTCCATTACCATTGTAGCCCACAAAGACCACGTTAACAGCGTCCACGACTTCCTGGGAGCTCCAGGGGCTCCCCTCGCGGTGGCTCCCCCAAATGATTGGTAACTTTACGAGGATGATACCGCAAGAGCTGCAGCATGATATTCTGGTCATCATCAGACAACAGTTCGTTGACATCATATTCTTTCAGCATCTGTCGGCAGCGGGCACGGACCTGATCGGCGGCTCAATCAGATTCGCCTAGGTTGTCCAACAGACGCTCCCTCTCGAGTTCTCAGGAAGCTGCCAGAAGGTCAGGAGAGGTCTGTTGAGCGCCCTCAGTTCTATCCAATATCCACTACTCCGAAGAATCTATCCTGATCGGAACCCCTGACCATTACCGCAGCCAAATCGGGAAAGGTCGCCTTGCCCAGCACCACTCGAACCTTCGCCGTCTTCTTAGCACTACCCTCGACAGTAGGGTCCACCAATAGGATAGCTTCGTTAATCAACGCTGCTATCACCTGGTGAAGGGAGGGGCAGTCGAGGGGCCATCTGCTGCTAGAAAAGAGGGATTACGTCTGTAGCGTGCTGGATCCCGACCGAGGCCCCCGCCACCAACAGGTCCTTCAGAAGGTGTCTATTCCGTGCACCAATCGTTGCCCTGAACCGAGTCTTGAAAGAGGAATCTTACGGGGATGGCTCACGATGGTGAGAGCCAGGGGAACTGCGTTATGAGGGTCCTCAAGACCTCTTTGCTTCCCCGTTGAACAGCGCCCTTCACCTTACCGCTCGACAGGACCTGTCTTTACACTGCCTCAGGACAACAAAGACCCCCTCAACTACCTTCTCCAGATCGAATGGGCCCGCCCGGTCGTTCGACAGCGCCTCGAAGATATCCTCAAGCTCCGATACGGCCGAGGCGGCAGCAGCTGTTGCCGAAGAGCTCCGACGAGCGTCCATCAGGAAACAAAAAGGCTGCATTGATGATACCAACCCTTACTGACCTACCGACAATCTCGTCACTCTTCAAGCGAGCTTGGCTGGAGGTCTACCACACATTACCACAGCAGGCCGAGTGCTGTACCACATCGCACGCAACTCGAAGTCAATCAGATGATACCCATCCTTCCTGACTACCGACAAATCCACCACTTCCGAGGTGCTCGCCCGAAGCGATTGAAATCGAGCCTTCTCCCGACGGCCTCCCCTACAAACCAACTGCCTAACGCTGCCCGACTCGAACTCGAGAGGACCATGACGGTTGTTGCGAGGTTATCCCTCGCTGTTACATCTCAACATGCTGACATGCAGCTTGCACACTAGGCAAGCATAACAACAAGAACAACTGACGCAACGCTGATCATGCCGAATCATCGCTACCACACTTCCTCTTAATCTTATCGAACGAAGCCTGAGGAGTTGAGATCCACTCAAATTCGCCAATGCTAGACGACGGACAAACCTCGAGTTGCTGGTAGATCTGCGAGGTCGGGATTAATGCGTACTGGTCCCCACGGTGGAACTTGTTGTAGACGTCGTTGCAGCCGTGGGCATCCTCAACGCCTAAAGAAAGAGACCCATCTTTGACTGCGGTAATTCCATTAATATTGCCATTACGTAGTAGGTATTCCTTCATCACAGAATAGCCCTCGACGCCCGCCATGCGCACAGCACGATTACCGCACTTCATAGTGACGCCCTCATAGACACCATCGCCAACTCTATTGAAAACAACGTGAACGCCAAAGACCTCAGCATAGCACGAGTCTTCATTAGCCTGAGCCGGAAGGATAGGAGGAATTCGAAATGGCTACTATTCACCCTAGGAGCAGCTTCCGCTTCGAGTATCTTGTGTGACCCCTCGGGCCTTCTAACGTTGAGTCCGCCGTAAGAATAGCAGCCACCAACGAAGAGACTGATGAAGAGAACGGCAAGTGTAGAGCTTCCAACAACGCCTTTGAGCCCTCACCTTATCATGGTCATGCTGATATAAATCAGCAAAGTTGTGGTATGAGGAGGTTTGATGGTGGTGGAGGTCATTACGATGATGAATGCTACTAAACTGCTGATAACACCAGTTTAAAGCGCCTATCGGTATCAGCTATCGCACGCTCCAGGAACGTTCACTCAGTAAGGTCAGCGAATTCGAATGACGTGGAATATCGCAGCGAGGCCGATACCATCCGCGGTGTTCAACGGCGGGACACTAACAACATGTTCCCTGATTAAAACCATTCAATCGGAGACCTCACTGAAAGCACGGCACGACCGCCGACCAGCGGTCGCCGAAACCTGCCATCCGACTGCCATGGTACAACAGGGTGCCATCCAGATGCAGGAGACGCACCTCATCGCTCAATGCAGCGCCCAGGACTACCTCGACCTCCATCACGACGGCAGCTGTAGCCGACGAGCGACCATTAACGGAATGAAAACGCTATGATGCCCCGCCCATCCCGGTACTTCTCAGCAACACAACGACATCAAAACATCATCAACTGGCGCCCCCAGCGGCAGCTAGTAACTTCTGAACTTCCTCATCATACCGTTGGTATTCCTCATCGGTCATTTGGTCCTGCAGATCGTCTCTTTCCCGTACCACTGAGAGTCTATAACGGACCCCGGCCACCGTAACCATAACATCGGCCTTATGCGACGCGGGCTCCTCCTTCAACTCAGCCTTCATGGGCCGCTGCGCCATAACCTCCTGAGCGCCGGGCAGGCGGGTGACGTCGAAGTGCTTCAACTTCTCCGCCTCCCTCGCAAGCTCCTGTCGCTTCACCCGCTCGAACGCCTCCTTATCAAAGGTGTCCTCTGCAGGCCGTTTCTTGACCTGATCCTTGTTGTGGTTTACTATAGAATCCAGTTCGATTTTAGTTGTAGTGGATTCAGCATTCAGCCAGCTGGGAGCTGCTACTGCAGTCTTGCCGAACGATGACGACTGGTTGGGCGAAGGCACGTTGGCCTGCGGCTTCCACTCCCCAGCGTTCCCGAAAATCTCCTGCACTCCAGTACTGACACTAGGCCCGCCGTTCGCGTTGTTTTCCATGGCTGCCTCTTCCTTCGCCCGTTCAGCCCGTATCTTCTCTAGCATCGTTTTCTTTACAACCATTGGTCGTGGGACATACATTCCTCTGAGAGAACACAAAGCCCTCGCGAGACGGGTTCAACCAGGCCGCACCCACAACTACCTGCATAGTTCCAGTCTTCGCTCGAGGCCCGACAGCTGTTGCGTTGCCCGTAGGATCTTGCTCTCCACTTCCGCCTTCTTGTCCTTATTATTGGTAGCGGTGAGCTCTCTATCACAGATATCGCAATGGAACAGCCCATCCGCCCCAACCAAGGATATGGCCCGCAGGGTATCGAAGACACGATTGCACTCTAAGAAAGGCAGTCATGATCGGCTGCTCTAAGGCGCCAACATCAACCCCGAGAAAGAGGATCTTGTTCCCGAGTATTACTATCGCAGTTGAACTCCTCCGCCATTTGCCACCGTGCCAGCTGTTCCTGCAGTTGCCGCCGCACTTGCTGCAGTCGATAGATGGACGAACAGATGACGTTGGGGGAGAGCCGGTACCAGTTCATAGAGCTGCCGGGCTTGGCGTGCCGAGAGGACTCGCCCTGACCCACTATGATCATTAACAGTAGAGATCAATATATTGGGCCACTTCACCTGAGGGTTCTCCATCTCTACTACATGGTCCCGGCAGAGGGAGGCGTCGAGCGCTCCGCGGACTTGCTTGACAGCCAGGTTCAATCCCTGGGACCGGCCAGTTCATCCGAGTGTGGGGATCGGTATATTACCTCTGCTATCTGCTGGTCCGGATAGGCCACGTTATGGTTGTCTGATAGGGAACGACCTCCAAGAAAATATCCTCGACAATTTGGGTCTTCTATCAGGAGCTTGTCTGGTCCTCCTTAACGGAGGCCTAAGAAACACAGATGGGGTTGTTGAACCCCCCGTTACAATTGAGCAATTCTGTACCTCAGAATCGACTGTGGGATCCATTTTTACAAGTAGAATCGATTCTGAGTTTCAGAATCGGTTTGTTGAACGACCGCGACGACTGCCGTTCAGCTTCATCTAAAACATACCAGTACCACCCTTCTGGTCGGTCTCACCTGCAGTCGCTTCGAAATTACTCCGCGCCAAGTAGCTCCCTGCATGACCCACTGAGAGACGTGGCGATTGTACCATGTACAGCACGATGTATAAGGAAAGCTTCTACAGAGGCTTGCATGAGATGAGCCCTCTCCGTTAGTGCTTTTCTGAGCCTTTTGGTCGGTCATCAGAGCATGTCGGACAAGTACTATGTTTCGGTACCAGGGTCCCTGAAAGCTCCGCCTGGATTCTCACCCTTCAATCCAGCCCTTTTCAAGGATGCTGTTGGTAAGAAGGTTCATCAGTCTTCGTCGTACCACTCCATTAGCAACTCTCAGAGTGTTTGTGCGGCATGTTCTACGGTGATGTGGAGAATATGGTTGTGATGTTTCTTTTGTACCTTCTCACCTTTCAGCTCCCCCGTTGAGCGCCCTGGTTACCGGCTATGGCGCCCAGGCTGGCAAGCCTCTAGTGGGTCGTTATCAATGCTCCATGGTCTGCCCCAGAGAGGCTCTCCGGAAGCTGATGGCGAAGCTAGTGGACATCCAAGTCGAATCAAGGTGTGTCATTCAACTCGGCGAGGACGCAGTCGACCCCGATGGCAACAACGCGGGTGTGACGCTGAAGCTAGCGGCAAGTAGTATCTTATGGCATCCAAGGTTGATGCTTGCTGATGATGGAAATGTCGCTGCAGATACTGATCTCGCCTTGCAAGAATGCAAAAATAGAGTGCAGGAGATCATATCAGGCTCTTTGGCATCCCATGTTGGGAAGATGCCAAGGGGATACGACAAAAGCGTAATACCAACTTTCGACCAACTTCTGTAAGCATCGACGATTCTTTCAGGTCCTTACTATACCAGCTGCCCGCGTCAGCGATGTTCTCGGTCCACGCGGTGCTGTTATTCGTGCTATACAGAGAGACTCTGGTGCTAAGTTGATTCTAGCGCCCTTACCCGATGGCGACCCTCGAGCGAACCATCCGGGCGACCATGCACTTACTTTAATAGGAGGCTCAGACCAGATCGCCGCTGCCGCATGGATGATCCACGACGTCCTCCAAGGCCAGTACAACACTTACTGCGCTGTCTTTCAGCAGGAGCTGGATCGTCGTGCTAAGTCGCAATCAGCCGGTCCTGGGTTCACCAGGCACGCCGGCGGCAACGTTTGGGAGGAGAGGGTAACAGCTCACTCGACGCCACTTGACTGGATTCGCTTCTCTTCAGATCGTCCACATCCCCGAGGAGATCGCGTATTCTATGACTAGCCCTGACGGTAGTAACTGCTTCGCGAAGCTGGAAGGGGCCTCGGGAGCCACGGTTACTTTCGAATGTAAGAACCTCTTCTACGTTGAGCTTGGGGAATCTTTTTTTCTGTCAGCTCCCACCTTCAACCCCTTTGAATTGGACGGTACGAGTCTGTCAAGTCTTGGTAAGAGGTTGCCACTGTGACGAAGTTCAGTTCAGTTAAGTATCAGTTTCCCTTCTTTCAGCCCCTTCGGTATTCACCCCGAGCCCCCTCCCTGCTGATGATACCAGCACTCGAACTCTGACAATATCCGGCAGGAGCCCAGAGGTTGCTGCCGCGTACGACGTTGCAGTTGCTATGATTGAAAGCAACGTGGAAGCTCAGCGAGTTGCGGACCATGCGGGAGAGTAAGTCGCTCAGCATCTCAAGCCCGATGGGATTTTATGGTTTTTCTATCAGAAATGCTCCCGTCTTGTCGCCGTTCGGTGCCGCAAGTGAAGCAAACTCGTATTCGACGCTGGGCAGCTCTTCTCGCAGAAGCTCACATCTGGCCGGAGGCGACAATGAACGCCAAACGCGTGTTCTGGAGATCCCCTTCGAGTACATCGGCAACGTAGTTGGTCCGCAAGGTGCGGTACTGTGGGCCATCAAGCACGATACTGGTGTTATTCTTACGATGGAAAAAGGAACCGTGCGTGGAGCTCCGAGACCGTTGGTGATGAGGGGCACTCCTGCGAGCCTAGACAAGGCGACCCAGCTTGTGAATGAAGTCCTCGAGGTGAGCCGTCTCGCATCGCTGGTCGGTAGAGGAGTTTATTCTTCCTCCAATCAGGGTCGTTACGACATCGATGAGGCAGTCCGGCGTCGGCAAGAGGAGTTCCGCAGTAGAAGGTGACGCCCGCTGCTCCCAAGATACGGCAGGTGTCGCTCTGTCAGGGCTGCCTGTAGATGATGCCCGCTTGGCGTATGAAGTTCATTTTTATTCTGTATCATGTTGTACAGTGTGGTCCTCGGCTTCACCCGAGAACCACGAGGCTGGAACCTTGTATTTTCTGAAGGTGTGGTATGAGTGTTTCCCGCCCATACCGTACCGTGTGTGAAGACCTCTCAGGAGGTTTCTGCTTTTCCGGCCTCTTGTTCATCCAGGCTCATCAGTATTATCGCCCGACGCTTGAAAGCAGCATCGGTGGTGTCCTGGTACCAGCCGAAACAAACTAATATGATTTCTTCCTTCTATTACTACTAACCACTAGCTACTACTACAACTCTTCTTCTCTATTCTTATCACTTTCTCTATCATCATTGCTACACCTACGTCGTTACCCGCTATAACGTTGAGTGTACAGATCCTTCTAGTAGTCTACTGTTCTTCAGTCGTTTACTCTTATGGTGCTCATGAGGGAAAACGAGGGCTGCTGAAGACAGCGGCAGCTCTGCTGTTGTTGTCGAATGTAGTTTAACTTAATAATTTACTGGCGTTAATCCTGAGTAGCTAATCGTCATTGTGATCCATCCGACTTTCTTGACGACGGTGAGTTGCGTTGGACCAACCGCGGGAGGATGGACCTCTGAGGAAGTATCCTAGGTCGAGGCTGGCGTGTTTCAGGCAACGTTAAGATACTCCCTACCTCTCATCATGGACAGCAGCGGTATGACATCCTCCGCTGGGTCATCAGCAGGTGTGAAACGCGGATGGGACCAGAGCGCTACCAATGACAATAGTAGTGGCAATGCAACCAGCGAGTCCGCGATGCCACCGCCTGAGAAGAAGCCAGCCACTGCGGATCTGGTGGCTCAGGCTGCGGCAGCGGCCGCTGCTGCTGCGGCACGAGTGACGGCAAGTGAGTGCTCCTCCTGTCTTTGGCTCTTTTATGGGTCGTTTTGCAGATGTGCAGCGCCCTCCACAAAGCCTGGCGCAGCCACCCCCACCGCCACCGCCGCCGGCCCAGCATGTGCCTCCGCCTCCGCCGGCCCAGCATGTGCCTCCGCCTCCGCCGGCCCAGCAAGTGCCTGCCCCACCGGTGCCCATGACACCTCCAGCCAGACTCGACATCACTCCGGAAGGTGATTAATGGGGCCACATGGGGCGCGAGCATGGCGAGACTGCTTTCCTCTCTGATAGGCGAGAAGGGCTCTGCCAGTGCCTACGGTGCTGTCATCGCATCCTCGATACCTGAAGAATTCGTCCGTGAGGTTAAGTGCCCACAGTCGGTGATGGGGAGGGTAGGCCAGAGCCGCCATCTCGTGGTTGGTGGCAGCGTTGGTGGCGTCAGGTTATCGGACCACGTGGCGCGACCATCAATCAACTGCAGACCACGACGCTGTGCAAGATACAATGCCAACCTGGAAAGCCCGGAGGTTTCGCAAGAGTGAAGATCTCTGGCCGTAAGACACCTCGGCGGCATTCTCCTCTCCCCCGATGAATGGTTCCCCTGCCAACGCTGAACCTCCCGTTGATTCTACTCACTCATCGTGATGCCGTACTGGGTGTGAGAATGTCTTTCGCTCCTATTAGTGAGCGGCGACTATGATGAGGATTTCGGCTGTCTTCCTACGCGACAGCGCAGCTTCCGTGTTCTCAGCTACGCAAACCTGCGTCGACGGCGCTGTGATCTACGTTCAAGCGATGGTCGGCAATTGGGACGACTACACTGATGAGCAGCTCATTGCGGCTGGCGGGAAGGAAATTAGAAAGGTAGTATTGCTGGGGACGGCATACACGTTCCTGGTTGCCGCTGAGTCGTTCGAGCCACGCTGGATTGGTGAGCTTGATCACAGCATTGTCGAACTCGAAAGATGCGCTTGCCTCTGGTTGTACCCGAGCTTCCATCTCGTACGGTCGATGGTTGAAAACCCGATAGGGCGTCTCTCCTGTCTCTTGCGTCACACTTGTGTTTTCGGTAGGAGATCGTCATCCCGCACATTCATGTGGGAAGTGTTATCGGGCCGAAGGGATCTGTCATCAAAACCATCGAGGCAGACACGGGTGCCAAGCTCGAAGTTGGTAAGTTGCTCGGCGCGCATTGGACATCATCATCAGCGGCATCTTCCGACGGTTCTCCGATCAGGGCAGCGGGAGTATGTGAAGGTTGATATTTCAATTTGAGTGTAGTTTAGCTGCTGCTGCTACCACTACTGAAAACCTCCCTTTCTGACCGATTCTGCAGTTGCCTTTGTCGTCTGCCATTCTCCTCATTCTTCTCACTCTAAATCTGGTTATGAGGAACCGTTGTAGTCAGCGCTTAGTGCTACAGTAAGTGATTACACTCCAGCATTGAGGAATGACCATCAAGGGAACCGTCCTCCTGTCTTCATTTCCTCCCTTTCCTGACAGATAACCGTAGCTCTCGTGGGTCGAAGGAAGATCGTCACATGACCATCTCTGGACCCGAGCAGGCTGTCGAGAAGGCTGCTCAGTATGTGATGTCCGTCATGGCCGGCACGTACGACATCAATCAGGCCGTCCTCAGGATGACAGCCCTCGACAACAGCACTGGGTGAGTGTGGAGGCGGGGAGATAGACAATGTCTGGATGGATTCTTGTCGTAGGGCCTACTTCAGCGCTCAAGCTCAGCAGCTCGGTAATGCTCAGCAGCAGCAACAGCAGGCCTGGGCCAACGCCCAGTACCTCAGATGGCCGGCAGAGCAGGCTATTGCTCAGGCTGCCTACAACCAGGTTATGGCTGATCTAGCTGCTGGGAAGAGTGCCCAGAGCCCCGGAGCCCCGCTGACTCCCGCGACTGGCAGTGCAACTGTGGCTGCGGCCAGTCCTGCTACTCCGGCTGCCGTTACGCAGACCCCGGCCATGGACCCGGCTACTTTAAAGCAATGGAAGGACTACATCGGGCAGTGCAACAAGGCCATAGCTGATGCCCCCAAGGAAAGACGGAAGGAGATGAAAGACTATGTCGAGAACCTGAAGAGGCAGTACGGGCTGACGGATGAGATGCTTGGCGGTGCTATTGAAGTTGCCGAGGAGAAGGAGGCAGCACCGGAGGAGCCAGCACCTGTAGACCGACGCCTCGCCAGTGTGGGGAAGAGCACCGCTGCTGAGCAGCAGCCTACTGACTAACCTAACGACGTTTTCATCTTTCGTGTAGTATTCGTATTTTGCCCTCAGTAGTAGTGATATGCGTTGCGTTCGCAGTGTGAGGAGGGGAGCCGTGTCGGAGTTGGAACCACAGTGTTGTTGGTCTAGGGCTGCTATGGCCGTGGACTTGCCGGAATCACCATCGACAACAAGTCGGTCCAGATCTAGCATCGGCACTTCAGCTGATGCAGGATTCGTACTCGGGACGCGAAGGTGAGCTCAAGACGGCAGACTGGCGGTCCCTGTTACCTCGGAAGTTCCGAGTCGGAACAGTGTCCTTCAGTGGCCGGACAGAGCAGCCAGTCCGGCTGTCCATAGCCCCGATGGTTGATGTGTCTGACCGAGATTTCCGAACGGTAGTCATGGGCGTTGGCATTCAAAGGGACCTGTCTGTTTCCTCAGTTCATGCGACTGCTGAGTAGCAAATGTGAGGTCTGGACGGAGATGTTGGTGGACCAGGCTCTGGTCCACAACGAGGAGGCCTCACAGCACTTGGAGCAGCTCATCGGCTTCTCCGCGCCAGAACACCCAATCGTATGCCAACTCGGCGGCCACGATCCGACCAAGCTGGCAGCTGCCGCCCGGATAGCCCATCTTCGTGGCTACGATGAGGTCAATCTCAATGTTGGCTGTCCGAGTTCGCGCGTAGCCGGCCACGGCCTGATGGGTGTAGCGCTGATGAAAACGCCAGAGTTGGTCCGAGACTGTCTGCGAGCTCTGGAAAACGAAGTGAGTCCGGGATGGTAGTGCGGAGGATTCGCCTTATTCGCGATAGAAAACTTCCTACTCGAGGCCCGCCGCTAAACTGCCATTGCTCTTCTCCGATTTGATGTGCCACACCGCTGTCCTCACTCGCCAGCGTGAAGTCCTCGAGAGCTGGCATAATGGCCTGACTTTAGGCCCAACTGGCTTCTCAATGGAACAGTCGGATTAGCCCCCTTTTCAGGTTCCTAATGTTTCTATCAAAACACGTCTTGGTGTCGATGATCTCGATACGGAGGATTTCACCCGTTCGTTCCTCGACACTATTTTACCTCCTCTGGGCAGCAGCCCGGGTGCTCAGCGGCCCTATCGCGTCATCATGCACTGCCGGAAAGCCTGGCTGCAGGGCCTATCGCCTGCGGAGAACCGTACGCCACTGGTCTGCACGGCTTTCCTGGGATAGGTTAGCCCTCAGGTACCATTCCGCCGCTGGATTACCCCCGAGCATGCAGAGTTTTGGGCGACTTCGGATCCAGAGTTCGGTGGACCCTCAACGGCGGCATCGAGACGCTGTGGCAGGCGAAAGACGTTCTGACCAGCGACCTAGCCCCGGCCAATCTCGAAGGTACTGAGTAGGGCCCTTGAACCGAAGTTTCCGCGTTATCGTTTGGTCAGGCGTTATGATCGGTCGGGCAGCCTACAATAACCCGTGCATGCTGCATGACGCTGATGTCTATCTCTACGGCTGCGATGAGAACCCCGCATCTGCCCAGTCCCGAGGGGCCCTCCTCGAGGCCTATGCCGACTACCTTCATGATCGGTATCCTCTCGAGAGCGACTCCCCACTTACACCTGGGACCTTCGCGACCTCACTGAAGCCGGTAATAAGGAACTGCCCAGCGCCCTTATGATCGTGTATGCTCTCAGACGCTTGGGACGTTTGCGAACAAGTCAGGCAATAGAGCTTACCGACAGGCCGTCGATAGTCTCATCAAGGTCCATAAGCGCAGCGGGGAGGTCGGCCCGGGGGATGTTATCCGAATGGCGATGAAGGAGATGCCCGAAGACGTACTTTGGGAGCCACTGCCTTCCACGGTGGACATTGAAGAGGCTGAGAGGGCGGAGCGTGAACGGATGGCCGATTGGCAGCGCGATGAGTTAGAGCGTCGACGAGTACAGTACGCCAAGAAGGAGGCTAGTCAACGGGCCCGGCTTGTGGCCGCCAAGGCTGTAAATAGCTGAACGTATATTATGGCTAGTTCCTTGTGTAGCCGAGCAGCAGCACCATTGCTATTATTACTGTCCTCTCGTGTGGGTTGTGTGGGTGGACCTGTTGCATGAGTATCATCAGTGGCGCCTCATCACCGTAGCTGTTCTAGTGGCGTAGCGATCAGATCTAGTTTGGATGTCTCTATTGCAATGCCCTTACTGCCACGTCAAGCTGCAGAGCCCATCGTGCAGAGCGCCGGTGCTCTGCGATGCGAAGACATCAACTCCGCCCATCCGGCACAAACCCTCTCGAGGCTTGCCTCTGCTCACTCGAGAATCGAGGCTAGCCAATCGTCGATGGCTGTCTCGGAGTCGCCCTTCCGCTGCTGCCAGGCATAGCAACTCCCTACCGGGTCCTCCGGTCAGACGCTCAGAGTTGTCCCTCGATGCCCAGTCTAGATTCGTCTACGTCACTCCCCGCAAGGCGTCCAGGCGCGGCGCGGCGACATTTTAATCCTTCTGTGTGGAGCCAGCCTTCACGCGCATTGAAACTGCCACTCCCATGCTCGATGTTTCCAGCTCGTGTTGTCTTGTCGTTCCCTGTCGGTGTTATCGTCCAATCGTCGTCCCTTCAGTTTGATGGTTTCCCCCTCACTCTCGCCACCATCATGGATGTAGGGATGGACTTGCTATTCCTCCATCCCCGAGGTGGCGCCACCACCCTCGGCCAGGTCCTAGACGGCGTGGCGATCGGCGGCAGGTCTTCATCACAGCACTGGGCTAGACTTCCCGTTAGCCCCAGCTCAGCTCTTGGTGCGAACTACATCGGCCTCCTCTTGATACCAATCGTCATTCTCCTGGCCGCGATGCGTTCATCCGTTCGCAAAGGCGGAGCGAAGGCCTACGCTCCGGTGGAGTCCCACTCGTCCAAGAAGCAGATCACTGCAGTTTGTGGCAGCGTACAAGGCGACGGTGACCCTTATTGTCGAGCCGGTGACCGGGAACTGACGCTGAAAGTGCCTGCTGGCGTCGAGGTGCGGCTCGAGCTACGCAGAGACTCGACGTTCCCCGACATGTCCATCGTGCTCGAGGAAGGGGCCCGTCTGAGTTTGCGGGAGTATGTCGACATGGGTGGGACTACTCGGGTGTACCTCGGAGCTGGGGCGAAATTGGTTCACGTTTTGCACCAAACTGCCGGTGATTGTGTGACGGAAGTCGAACAGGATGAGGGATCCAAGTACAGTCAGACGAGGCTGGTCATACCGCAATCGAACGAAGCAAGGCACTCGACTGATATCAAAGTGAAGGGTCCCGACTGCGTTTCGGACGTCCACTCGGTGCACGTGGTTGCGCGTGGAAGTGCACACACTGAGTCGGACTCCTATTGCGACTTCCTCGCCACGGGGACGAAGGCACAGCAAACTCACAGAGCGGTGAGGCGAAAAGGACGACTCGGGAATTGCGATGATGTATGTTGCAGTTCTCTTCAGGTGCTTTGCGGGCCGAAGAGCCGAAGCAGCTGGAGGTCGACCTATATGGTCGACAAGGTGGCTCAGCAGACAGACGCCAATCAGGAGTGTAAAGCCTTGCTCTTGGATCGTACAGCGAGGATGACTGCCCGACCAGAGTTGAAGATCCAGGCGGATGATGTAAAAGTCACCCATGGAGCAGCTCTGTCGACCACGATCGACCCCAAACAGGTTGGTGACTATTTGCCCTGTTGATCTATAATACTGTTCTCAGTTGTTATACCTCATCTCCCGAGGAGTGCCGCGTTCGCGTGCCCAATGGCTGTGTGTGAATGGCTTCCTCGAAGATACGTTGATGAGGGTTGATGACCCCGAGGATCGAGAGTGGCTCCGTGAGAAAGTGAAGAAAGCGATAACTGACTTTGAAAAGTGACATTTTCTGACCGACGCTTTGAAAGCTCTTTCGTTGTCAGTCAGCACCTCTGCCTAGGGTCTTTCCACTCGAGTGGTGGGACCGCTCACGCGTCCATCTTATGAATTTATCGCTAGCGAAGCGAAAGAGCCATGGGGCATTCCCATCGGAAATCTTCAAGTGATGCGCGATGTCGCTTGCTTTCTTGCGATCCCTTCGAGGCTCGAAGTTCGAGCGCCCCAGAGGATTTTCCGCAACAGTATCAGCTGTTGTCAAGAGTGGAGCGTGACAGTATATTACTACATAGCGTCGTGCTCGCGGGAGGTTATCAAACGAGTTCAGCTGTATTCGCGGCTTCGTCGAATAGCCCAGAATATCAGTGGCCAAAGTACCGAGATATTTCTCTCATCCCCGTCCGTATACTCCCTTCTTGTGTAAGGAAGGCCGTATGTTTTACTGAGGGTGAAACCATCGCGGCAGGGGACGTAGTCACACAATCTTACGCTACTGAAGTAAGTCATTTCCGATGATGATGCTAGTTCTAGCTGCGTTACCATCACCTACTTGTCGAGTGGTGATTTCGACATGGCACTTGCTGAGAGTGGTGCTGCGAAGACTTTCCAACTGCCTTCTTTATCCGTTCCTCCATGCTATGTCGTTGCGAGCGGGTCAGCTATATTCCGTGTGGCCCGCCCGTTATTTTCATGAAAGGAATTCAACCCTCCCGCCTTCAACCTAAACCGAGTCTGCGGGTGAGCCCTGCCATACGGGGTCTAAGGCTGCATGAGTCCGGTGTCAGGATGCATACGTGGTGGCACGTCAAAAACTTGGGTGCGACGGCAAGCGGGCCGGCGTTGTTTACTGGCCTGTTCTGCTTGATGGGCACGTGACAGATGGCCTGTGCAAGTATGCCATTAGCGTCCTTATCTCCTAGTCCCCGCAGTCGGAGGTTCCAACCTCCTTCAAAGGTCTGACTCACTCATATAGCCATCAACGTGCTGTGGACGAACGAAATTGGAGGCGCGGCCATACAACCCGTTCACTATGAATGGTCCATAATCATTGGCAGTAGCACGGAACCAGAAACTTGATGTCTCATAGATCGCCTTCATTTGTCCTCCTCCTCCACATAATTCATCTACTTCTCTTTCTTTGTCGTACTCTCTAATATGAGAGCTGTGTTTGTGACATCTAACCCGCATACTATTCAGCGGTAGGACCTCCCGGCTATGCCCTGATTTCGGAGACTCTAAGATGTTGATACTTCCGAGCGATGAAAGTCTCTTGCCCTGCGTACATTCGGACGCATCGTCCATCCGAGGTCAGCGCCAATTGAGCTTTGCTTGTTGATCAGTCATCCTGAGTTCTCCTATGTCCCGACAAATTGCCCGCGTGCGTTTCCTCAACATTGCCGCTTCATTGGCATTATGTTACGGTCTGAGATCATTGAAATCAGAGTCTCTGAGCAGGCATAACATGACCCTTACGTATGACGAGGGAACGGCAAGGGTAAACTGCGCTCGTTGTTCTTGCTTCTTGTGGGATATCTTGCTCTGTGTCACAAGATAGTGAGTTACTATTATTGACCTTCGACTTCTATTGTTCGCTGTTACGCGGCCTCTGTTGCAGACTGTCTTGGGGTTTCTTGAAACGCCAGGGGACTCTCCACTCCATGTTATCGACGTGGCTCAGACAGAATATCCTAAAGGGTAAGGCACCAACAGATAACCTGAGAATGATCACGCTGGGGGCCGTTATCCTGTTCTACGTGCTCTTATTCTCAGGAAGGAGGACTCGCTCAAATTCGCTTTCATCGCTGACGAATATGAATTGCGAGCATTTGACAATCCATTCATAAAAGAGATCGCGAGAACGGCCGATGGTACAACAGTGAGCCCTCCCCCACTCAAGGCGCATCTGCTGCGCGAGTTGGGCTCCGAAGTTCTGGAGGGATACATAGATAAATTCAATCACAACGAAGTGCTATACTGCAAGTTAGGGGCATTTTCGAGAGGCTGGAACTTGCCGAAGTTCACTGAAGTTAGACTCATGGTGAGGTTGGATGCTGGCAAGCTGTGAATACGACTTATCTTACAGTTTCTTGCCGACTTCGAGGCCCATCTTAGCAGGAAGAGTTCGAACGATCCCTTCGTGCTTAAAGCAATGAAGGCAGAGATTCTGGAGCAGGACCCTGGAGCTGGATGGTAGGTCTAATGATACGCCGAGCTTCGCTTTTCTCGACCTCGAAGTCGGCAAAGCTACTCCCTCCCCTCTCTTGGGCGAGCAAGATGCCCAGGGTGGGCTCCCTATTTGGGGAACAGCTCCCAGGGGACCACTTCGCTGTCCTACCGCCCACATGGGGAACTGGATCGAGCTAGGGCCTAGAATTTCCAGGCGATGTTGCTCGTGAATAGTTTTGGCCACAGCGTCAGAGATTAAGCTATTCTGGTCGTTTGCTTAAGCGACGTTCTTCTAGCTTTTGAATCCTCGGTGTTCTTTGTAGGCCTGCCAACCCGAAGCTGTGCGGTAACAGGCTGCGCGAATTGCTGTCCGGCAGTCGGAGAGCAATACCTTTGATAGGGGAGAAAGCTGAAGACACCTGTAAAAGGCAGCTGCAGTTTTACAGTGAGTACATTTCACCGCCTGCACCGGGTATTTACCCTGATACATGGCCCTTGCTGAAGAGAATGCACCCTAGGAGCATGGCCACCCCGCAGCATGTTAAGAATATTTTCAATTGGCTGACGAATGGGACTATGAAGCCCAGGGACTAGCTTCGTGCCTCATGTGCCCGGTGCTACTTGAGGGGTTCTCTCGAGCAGCGTGGGGGACTTTTTCTCTCTGTGGACCATGATTTGAGTGCACATGCAAGTAATTCTTCCCTCGCGAATAAAAATATGCTGTGCTGTTGCCCATGTGTGTAGTCGGCTGTTCTCATGAAAAGGATTGATGTTGCTCCATGATCGATAAGAATTGTTGCGTTTTAGTAGTGTACTACCATTCTTGCAACTTTGCCTGAGACAGCTTCCGAGACAGTCAGAATTTGGGCCTAGACCGGAAATTCAGAGTTTTTGCCACCAAGGGCGCAACCTCATACGAAAGTGAATCCTACATGCACTGGACGGGCTCATCAGATGACTTGTGCGGATATTTTAGGCGAACTTAGTGTTGCTGCTGATGAGTTACAATTTATTCGAGGAGTGGCGCGTTTTGGGAAGACCAATAAGACTGGCCTCGCGGGTTTGAATGGTAGCCGCCAAGGCTGTTAATAGTTGGACGTGCGTGCCGGCTGTTACATTATATAGCGGAGGAGCACCGCTGCTGCAATCACCGTCATCGCATGTGTGTTGTGTTAATGGACCCGAGATGGGCAACAGAATAAGTATCACCAGTACCGCTTCATCACCGTATCTCCGGCAGTGGCGTACCGGCCAGCTTGGTGAGTGGAGGCAGCCTATAGTTGAGCCCCCCCCCAGTTGGCGTGGAAGTGCGCAGACAGAATCGGATCCCTACTGCGATTTACTCTACACGGGGACGAAAGAGAAGGAGGGCTGCGAGGCTAACATGGGCACTGTCGATTTTCATATCGTATAATACAGTCGTGATCAGATGCTATGCGGGCCAAAAAGCCGGAACAGCTGGGAGGCAACGTACATGGTCAACAAGGCTGTGTGTGAATGGCTTCCTCAAGGATACGTTGATGAGGGTTGATGACCCTTGAGAATGATCGGGAGTGGCTTCGTGAGAAAGTGAAGGAAACGACAACTGACTTTAATGTGTGACCTCCCGAGACCGACGCATTGAAGGCCATTTGGTTGTCAGTAAGCACCTCTTCTTAGAGTCTTCTTACTCCCGTGGAGGAACGAAACACCCCCGGGCCTCCTTGGGGACGTAAATTGTTGGAATTACTTTCACGCCTTGCTCGAGTTGTTCAGTTCAGTTAGTTTGTGATCCCATGCCTTCTCGACTGAGCTAAGCTCAGAGGTGGCTAGTGGAATGAAGATTGCCGCTCCTGCGTCCATTTCGTGAACTTGTCGGTAGCGAAGCGGAAGTGAAATGCTACATTCCATCGGAAATCTTCAACAAGTGATGCACGATGCCGCTTGCTTCCTTGCGATCCCCTCGGGCGCTCTACACCATTTCCAGACCTACTTAGTGAAACCCGAGAGCAATTAAATAAAGCTCAGACCAAATAAGTAAGACTCAAAGCTATTTAATAAAGCCCAGATCAAATTAGTGTTCGCTCTGGGGTTTTACTAATTTGGCCTGGGCTTTATTGAATTGTTCTGGGGTTTTACTAATTGGGCCTGGTAAGGGTGTGAAGCATTTTCCACAATAGTATCAGAATGCTGGTAAGGGTAAACCGTTAAAGTACATTCCCTCCGATACCTTGGGTACTGGCGGTACGATTCGTACCACCAGACTAACGTTAACATCACTAGTCTCGTGCTCGCGAGAGGTCATCGAGCGAGTTCAGCTGTATTCGCAATTTATCCAAGTAGGCCGGTATGTGAGTGGGCGAATTACCGAGATACTTTGGTTCCTCATCGCATTCCGTATGCCCGGCTTTTTTTCTTTCAAACGTCTGGCTTACTAATATAATCATCAAGTTCACGTAAACGAGCGAAGTTGGTGGCACGGTTTCGTGACGCGTGCACCAGTGATGGTCCGAGATCATTGCGGAGTAGCGTGAAAATTGAAAGCATAATAGATAGTCTCATAGATCGCCTTCATCTGTTCTCTCCCTTGTTATTCATCTACTCCCGCTTTATACTTTCTTATATATGAGAGTCGTATTTGTGACATCCAACCCGCGTACTTCATCTGTTTGGCGATGAGATCTCTCGACTGTTCCACGATTTCAGAAACTCTAGGATGTTGGCACTTCTGAGCGACTGAATTCTCGCACTTTGCTCGGGAATCGGGTTCTCCTCGTTGGTCATCGATCCGGGATCGACGATCCCGAAGTGTGCCCTTTCCCGCAAAAATGGCCTTCGCGCGCTTCCTTAATATTGCCGCTCTATGGGCATTATGTTTCTGTCTGAGAACTCCGAACCCGGACGAACAAAGCAGGATAACCCTGACCCTCGTTAATAGCGCTAGAACCGCAAAGGTAAACTGTTATCGTTGTTCCTGGTTCGCCAACGGTGTCTTGCTCCGTGTCACAGGATAGGGAGCCTCAACTTTGACTGTTCCCTGTTATGCTGTCTTTCTTGCAGACTGTCTTGGGATTTCTTGAAACGCCAGGAGACGATCCACCCAGTGTTATCGACGTGGCTGAGACAAAATATCCTAAAGGGTAAGGCACCAACAGATAACTTGAGAATGATCACGCTGGGGGCCGTTATCCATTCAACTGTTTTACATGCTCTTATTCTCAGGAACTCCTCCTCCGAAGAGGACCCGTTCAAATTCGCTTTCATCGCTGACGAAAATGCGTTGAGAATATTGAACAACCCACTCATAAATGAGATGTCGAAAACGGCCGATAATACTACAAGGAGCCCACCTCCACTCAAGGTGCATCTGATGCGCAAATTGAGCTCTGAAGTTCTGGAGGGATACGTGGAGAAGCTCAATCGTAGCAAAGAGCTATACTGCATGCTAGGGGCATCTTCGAGAGGCTACACGTGGCCTAAATTCACAGGAGATGGACTCATGGTGAGGTTGGATCCTAGCCAGCTGCGGATACTCGCCGACTTCGGGTTGACTTCTCAGTTCCTTGCCGAATTCGAGGCTCATCTCAGCCGGGAAAGTCCTGAAGACGCCTTCGTGCTCAAGGCAATGGATGCCGAGATCTTTGAGTATGATCCTGGAGCTGGATGGTAGGTCCAATGGTGCGACGACATTAGCTTTGCTCGACCTTGGAGATCACAACGTTACTGCTTCGCCTTTTTTTTCTGGCGACCGGGATGTGTAGGCGCGCTTCCTGTCATGGGAAGTTCGCAACTAGTTTGCTATCCTACAGTCCACTAAGGAATCAAGATAGGGCCTAGAATTTCCTGGCGGAAGTGCTTGAGAATAGTTTTGGTCACAGCGGGCAGAGATTATCCAAAAGCTATTCCTGTCGCTTGCTTCTCGTTTTCAAGTCTCGGTACTTCTTTCTAGGGTTGTCAACCCAGAGTTCAACGGTAACAGGCTGCGCGAATTGCTGTCCCGCAGTCAAGAGCAGTACCATCGAAAGGAGAGAAGGCTGAAGACACCTGTAAAAGGCAGCTGAAGTTTTACAGTGAGTACATTTCACCGCCTGCACCGGGTATTTACCCTGATACATGGCCCCTGCTGAGGAGAATGCACCCTGGTTCCATGCGCACTCCGCACCATGTTGAGAATATTTTCAACTGGCTGACGAATGGGACTATGAAGCCCAGGGACTAACTTCGTGCCTCATGTGCCCGGTGCTACTTGAGAGGTTCTCTCGAGCAGCGTGGGGGACTTTTTCTCTCTTTCGGCCATAATTTGAGAGTGCATGCAAGTAAATCTTTCCTCGCGAATAAAAATATGCTGTGCTGTTGCCCATGTGTGTTGTCGGCTGTTCTCATGAAAAGGATTGATGTTGCTCCAAGATCGATAAATATTGTTGCGTTTCAGTAGTGTAGTACCATTCTTGCAACTTTGGCTCGTGTCTGAGGCAGCCCGCCACAGAGGCCGAGCCAAAACCAGGAATGAAGAGCCTGTGCACCAAGCGCACGAACTTATACAGAATTGAACCCTACATTCACTACACGGGCTCATCAGATGTCTTTTGCGGATATTTCAGGCGAGTATAATGCTGCCGCTGATGAGTGACGTGACGTTGGAGAAGTTCTGGGAATACTAGAGCTCACTGCGTTTTGAAAGACTTACCTCACGAGCCTGAGTGTGAGCTGCCAAGGCTATGAGTAGCTGAACGTACGTAGAGGCTGGTTCCTTAGATAGCTGAGCAGCATTGTTGCTGCCCCTGCCATCCTCTTATGTGTGTTGTGTGGATGGACCCGAGATGGACAGCTGGATGAGTATCATCAGTACCGCTTCGTCACCGCATCTCCAGCAGTGGCATAGCGACCAGCTTGGT
>JABANP010000316.1:0-59998 GCA_013115135.1 Perkinsus olseni | reverse complement strand
CAGAAGACTCGCGATCCATCAGTGATGGACCATCACTAAGCTAGTCCCGAATCAGCCCCACATCAGAATCAACACCATCAGATGGTGACCATCTTGTTGCACGACTCCGTGTACAACAATGAAATTTCGGAGAGCAAGGCAAGGCCTGGGCCCCGTTACTCTCGAGAGCTAAACGGGTTACCCTCGGGTTAGCAACCGAAGCTGAAAACATGGTTCCGGTAACGAAGCCTTCGTTACGAAGGGTCCCTTGATGAGCTGGTTCGAAGGAGATGCTCAGGTGCTACTAGACAGCTCGCGGCATTGCCGACGGCAGCACCTCCAGGACTACTCCCACGAGGCTGTTGCCGAACTCAGGTGCGATAACTCGGGTCACATTGAGGGTTCGCTCTCCCATTTACGTAAGATCTACAACTCGCTCGTCGGCATGTTTGCGAGTGATATCTCCCAAAGCAAGCAGCTCGTGAGGCAGGCCATAAGAGTCTTGCCAAACCTAGGTAAGCGGGATGAGGTTCGTAAGTTACGAGATCTGCCGCGCAAGCACGGTGTTTGCCGCGACTGAAAGGGAGTGAGCAGCTTGGCCGAGTGGAGACGACGATGCGATAGAGGGCCCTGGCCGACGGGGTCACCTACCGGGCTCGACAGGAGAGCACGGCCGACGTGTCCTCCGGCGGCAAGCGCTCATCGAATGATCAGGGGCGCAGCACTGCTGCGCCGGCAGCAGGGAATCCCTGGGATCCGATCTTATCCCTGGGATCAATGATCCCGGATCATGGCCGAGCAACCCAGGCGCAGAGCTGCCGAAGTCTGAGAAAAGATGGAGATGATGGCGATGACGACGCTGATTTAGGCCAATCACAGTCTGTACAGAGGAATATCGACGAGATGAAGGCGAAGCACGAGGCCCATGGGCCATGGGCCATGGCTAGACGAATTCCGCCAGGCGAAGTCGAAGGAAGACAGAGACAAGGTCTCGGCCAGCGCTTAACGAGATTTCCGCGCGGATTCCCACCTTCGGGAAGTTAGATCGTTGTTGACCATGCCCCGCCCGATCTCTCCTAGAAGTTGGCGAGAGCAGATTCGGGCATCTTGGTGTTCTCGCGAATCGCGATTCTCATGCAATGAGTGTCTCCGTTGAAATGCTTCTGTCGAGCTTCGACAGTTGTGTCATGTGTATATCCGATATACTATATCGAGGGCCGTAGCGCACGCGGTTGGATTTTTTTCGAACGTCCTCGCTGAGTCTTCCAGCCTGGGAGGAGAAGGCGTCGGGGGGTGGCTGAACTTCAGCCGCTGAAGGAGTCCTTTGGAAGGACTCGAGGATCTGTTGTGAATTTCGCTAAGGGGTATTAGCTTGTAACACCGGTGTCACAGTGTGACGAATATTGAAATCACCTTCGCTATTATCGAATTCAATTCATATTTTAAGGTGCATTGTCTGTGCTCTATTGCCGTCGGGACGGAAAGACTGGAGTCGAGGAATCTGCCGGCCAGGCCGGCCAGGACCCGATGGAAGGCCCTCTCAACGGGTCCAAATTGGACCGTCCAATAGGTCCTTCAACCGTAGGCGTCAGACGCATCAGAACATCGGGTAGTATGGTCGTAACACCTTCGACAACGAGAGGTTCGTGCAGTTCAATCATGAGGCCGAAGGTTTGGTTGTTTTCACTGCTGACGAATGCATTCGCCGGTGGGATGAGGCGGGAACGTTCTTCATTGACTCTTCCTTCTTCATCATACTGCATGGACTCGCCCAGACTTTAGCTGTTACTGGTGCTATCGGTAACCAGTTTATCGAACCGGCATATGCTTTGCTTTCCGGCAAGTCCGAGACTACCTATCGTCTGGGTCTACCATCCGGGTCTACCATCCTACCTATCCGTGTCTACCATGCAAGCACTACGCATGTACGAAAACCGGGAAGAGGACATCTTATGAGTGGTTTCGCAGAATTCTGTATGAAGAAGACAAGGAAGATGCAAGCCCAAGGCAGCAATATCCGGATTCGTCTCAAGAGCTGACAGCGGCTGACAGTCAGCTTGCGGATGAGCGAGTGGCTAGCTGGGTGACCTACCGGCATCGTGCCCAGACTGGGCTGCGGCGACTGGGGAGCGCAACCGTACCATTAATACCGCCGAGTCCTTGCACAGTGCAAGTTGCACTCTGCCCCGAGACCATTGATTGGCACGCACCGTTCCAACATCTCGATATTCTAAAAATTTTTTATCTCTGAATTAAGAGTCTGAAATTCAGACTCTTAATTCAGAGATAAAAAATTTTTCAGACTCTTCGTCCGCGACCTTGCGTAACATACAATGGGAAAAGAGCTCAAGTCGCGAATCGATCAGCCGGGGAGGAGACACTCCTACCAGGCGACCCCACCATTGAGGGAGGGACGGGTGGGTAAAAACATCGACAGGACACCCGGCACTACCGTGCCAGACGCTGACCTCTCACGATGAACGGCTCGGTGACGTACACCGCCCCGCACGCATACACACGATTGTCTCCTGCGGCGGACTACCGTGGATTTTCCTTCGACACACGGAGTGTATCGATTACTAAAATCCCGGCTCTTCGTCCGCGACCTTGCGTAACATACAATGGGAAAAGAGCTCAAGTCGCGAATCGATCAGCCGGGGAGGAGACTCTCCTACCAGGCGACCCCCATCGTTGAGATCGATTCGAGACGACGAGGTCTCTTCCCATGCCCATCGTAGTAGGGAGCAGAAGAGGCTGCTGTGCAGTTGAGGTTAGATTGAGATGAATGAGCCACCGACGCTTGGCTGGTTACTGGCAGAATGGCAAGGCTGGGGAGAAAAAGAAACACCGCGGGCTAAACCCACGGTGCCGCCGTGGAAAGGAGAGGGCGACGGAGATGTGGCACGGTTGAAGTAAGATGCGTGGGCGGTCGCAGCGCGCAGCATCCGCCCAGCCACGGCGAAGACGTATGCGGTGGGGGTGCGGTCGTGGATCAGGTTCACGGTCGAGTTGACTAAAGCCGACAAGAGGATGCGGGCACCGATGCCAGCCAATCTTCAGGAGATGCAGGACTGGATTACTAGCATAGGAAACGCTGGGACCGCTAAGACGTACTTGATGGGGTTGAAGAAGGCGCATGAGCTGCTGGGGTATGAGATCAACACGAGTAGCCCTATGCTAATAGCAACGGTGAAGGGACTCGAAGCCGCCGCGCCACCCATGGGAAGAGAGCTCGTGTCGCGAATCGAACAGCCGGTGAGAAGGCACTTCTGCCGGGCAAACAACGTTACGATCGAGTCGAGACCGAGCTCAACTGCCCAATCGTGTGCATGAAAGCACATAGAGCGGGGACGAACATGACGGGACGTGACCAAATGATGGTGAAGACATTGTGGTACGCCCCGGAGCTCCGACTAAAAAAAGGCATAATGTGGCCTGGTTCAGCACTGCATGCTCAGAAAATGCTGCGAGTGATGGAAATCCCGTCGTCGCGAGTTCCATACGGGGTGAAGCACACCTGCTGTAGGTCCTACAGGGTAGGGCCACTACGTTGCAGGACTCGTGCCGGTTTAACGGCCAAACTAACCGAATGGGGCAACCCCGCCGCCTGAGGCTGAGGTGAAGCAGAGCTGTGTCGAAGCTGCTGGATACACAGGAATGCGATGGATCAAGGTCGCCCCCAGACTGGAGGAGACACTGACTGGGGGCTCCAGTCAGTCACTGGTGAGGTTGCGCGTTGATGCAAATGTCGCGCCGAGAATCGGAGCTGTAGCATAGTCAGGTGGCGAGCGCAGAGGTGCCCTGGCAGTACTGCGGCACAAAGCACCGCATGGTCGCTGCGTGGTGTCACGCAAGCGACTCCGCTCACGATGGGAACGAGGAGCCGCTGACTAGCGAGATTAACGAGTGCCTACCGAGTGCTGTGCCGCAGGGCGAGCCAGCTGCTGGTGTCGCGCATACGGTGTATCTGCGACGCTTTCAAGCGCAGCACCGCGTGGGTTGAGACGAACGTAGAAGGAGATCGGAGACGCTGTTTGCAGCAATCACAGCAGCTGTGATATCCTCCGACTCGGGGGCCCCGAGGAGAAGCTGGTCGGGAGGCCGTATGCGCGAGGTGCTAGTACAACCCCGACACCCACCGAGGAAGAATCTCCGGGAAGGCCTCGTGAAGGCCGTGCCTACTGCCGAAGCAGCACGAGTCAGTGGCCGGATAGGAGGGTAGGAGAAACTCCCCCGTGTGAGGCGACACCAGCCGCCGGAAGGTTGTAGAGAGAAGGAAGCAGAATCCGGACACGTCCGAGGCTCGGACTCCGAGCGACACCTGATGCTGGATGAACTGCATGCCGGGTTGGTGCACTGGCAGCGCAGATTCTGCGCCGCAGAATGGTGGCTGCTCGGGTAGCGGCAGTGCAGTACCCACAAGCGGTAATCTGCCCGCCCTGTACCGTCGGGTGAGCAGTGCTCACTGAGCACGAAACGGAGTCCACGCGGGAAGCGTCACCAGAGTGGAGGACAAATCCCAGTGAGCGAAGTAGACGACTCAAAGCGTCGTGAACGGGCACGTAGCTCCACGAACTGTGTGACACAAAGAGATGGTGGCTGTGGACCACAGCCTTTGGTATGAGACGAAGGAGTTGTCACAAATCACGCGGATGAAGTGGACACACAAATGGTGGCGAGTCGCCACTGGCGATAACGACACCGAAGCTCATGACGCAACTAGCGTCACGTAAGGAGAGAATGAGTCCGCGCAGGTGCTACAAACGATAGAGTAGCCGCGGTGGCTGAACAGGCCAGCGGAGCCTGGAGTTACTCCCGGAGTTCACCTCCTCGACCGCCTTCTCGACTCGCGGGCGGGCGGGAACCCAGCGGGGGCCGACCTCTGGCTCGGAGGCTGAGAGCGAATGAGTAATCCGTTCCGCTAGTCTGCAAGAGCAGGACACTATCAGTGGAAGCTTCCATTGAGCAGGACGCCATCATGCGCAGGATGAAGGCCGTCCAACCAGGTGCCATGGTGCAGAGCAGTGAGTCATCCCGAATCTGGGAGCCCTGACCCGTGCAAGGTGCAGTGGGGCCAACATGGCCGGGCCAATTGCGTCAGGCGATCCGAACCACTGCCGGGCAACGGACTGGGGTAGAGCGGAAAGGACCGACGCGGTGTGCAGTGACTTCCGCAGGTACTCGAAGCGAGCGAACAGCCCATCGCGGAAACCTGCGCTGTCCACACTGCGGAACACACAGGGACCAACTCTGGGGTAGGCACAGCGTGGACTCAGTGCCGGATATGTGCTGGTGCAGCCGATGCGGCAGAAGGGTAGGGTAACCCTACTAGGGTTATGCTTGCCAGGCGCAGAGGGTGTACAGTGCACGGGTCGTCGTGACGCGACGCGGAACGGTGAATTCGGAGATGTCCTAGTGTGGATCCCGGATCCACCCGGGTTTCGATCGGGCGGACCGCCCGAAGTAAGAGTACGCGACGAGAGCGAGGCGGCCTGTCACAGGAGCAAGACAAAAGGAGCCTCGAGACCTCTAGGGGGCAGGTCCTCGAGAACCTCAGATCCACGTGAGGCCCGTGACGTGACCACTTGGGCGGTCCCAGAGCAGAAGAAATGCAAGACAGAGAGCCGGATTATGGCGTACGAGCTGGACGATGGTAGGTACTGATCCCCCCAGGGTAAGGAAGCAGACTCATCGCGACGCAGAAGCAGTAACGGCGAAGGGGAGCCGAGGAGCAGGCCAGCTAGTAGACACGAAGCGGATAGAGGGTGCTACCCACTAGCCCACTGGGAGGGGACGGGGACAAGAAGCTTGGCACAAGATAGCGGCAAAGCCGCTCGAAGGTGTACGTGAGTAGAGTAACAAGCGGAGCTAATGCGGCCGAAGCCCCCTCGAAGGGATACTCAAGACCGCAAGAGAGAAAGGATGTGCCACGAAAGGCGTACAGGCGGGTACTAAGGTGGTACTACGAACCCCCGAGCCTGGGGGCCCCGGGAAGGAGTAGTCCCTCTAAGAGGGAACTTCCCTCAGGGAGCAACTAGGCCGAAGCAGACGTGTAGCAGTGGAGTAAGCAGGGAAGGAGAGAACCACGGCTTGTCGGGATCCCCCGCCGAGAAACCGAGCAGCCGATAAGGCGCTCAAGGCTAAGCGAGGAAGCCCGGGAACTGCAAGTCCGGAAGGCGGGAAGCGTCCGCCGGGAACGTCGGGGCGAAGAGGGAGGCGGCGGCGGGCGCGCCGCAGCCGACGTCAACCGCTTCTATGGTGGATGTGAACCGCGTAGTCTGCCAGGTGTGAAAGACTCCCACAGCCTGTGGGAGCCTTGCACAGCCTGTGGGCCACAGCCTGTGGCCCACAGGGAGGATACCGCGGTGGACCACGACGGCACGTTCGTCGCAAGGGCAGAGTCGGAAGCGAACCCGGCTGACAAAACCCTCCCGAGGTGAGGGTGTAGGCCGGCGATGGAAAAAAAAGGTTGTGTTCCATCAGCAGTCGTGCACCCCTGAGGCACAGAACCGGCGGGCATGTCGCTACAGGTGGTGGTCAGCTGGGAAGTTGCAGGAGAACAGACTATAACACGGCGCCAAGGAAGTTCCCACAACGTGCAGAGAGTGTTGGCACAACACTGGGAACGGTGGGATCTGGCGAGTCACAGAGACCCGTAGCATGAGGTACGGCGCCGCCGTGACGGCGGTCCAAGCCTCGAGTTAGTCGAGTCGAGTACAGACGGAGGCGCCAAGAAACAAGCAGCGAGGAGGAGAGCACAGATCATGCACGAGGGGGAGGGAAGCCAGAGTGGCGCGTGAACGTGGCAGCGGGCCACTGGCAAAGCACGAGGGAGCGGGGTAGTGTGCAAGGCACGACCCCTAGGCAAGGCGCAAGGAGCGGTCCCAGCCTCGAGTACGGGCGGAGGCGCCAGGGATCCTGGCCCAGGGGACACGCGCCGGGGAGAGGAGCACGGGGCGCGCACGAGAACGAGGGGAGCCAGAGGGGCACGTGAACGGGACAGCGTGCCACTGGCAAGGCACGAGGGGGAGAAGGAGTGTGCAAGGCACGACCCCTGGGCAAGGCGCAAGGAGTGACGGAGGCAGTGGAGCAAGGCGAGACTCAACCGCAAAGGGAGTCGCAGGCCCAGCTCGGCGCGATACAGAAACTGTCTAGGACGCCCTTTCTACGAAAAAGGGAGCAGAAAGTCTACAGCGCACCCGACAACAGAGTGTCCGACACCAACTCGGCAGTTGAAGGAGTCAGCCGGCTCGCCGGACGTGAACGGCGTAGTCAGGGCGGTTGTGGGAATACGTTGCCGTGAAACACATCGCGATCCGTTCCTCCCGAGTAGCCTCAGAAGCAAACCCAGCGGACAAGCCGTCCCGAGGCGAAGCTGGGGAGGCACACTGGGAAGAAGTGGCGTGTGTACCCCCGGCGTGCGTACATCGGTGACGCCTAGAGGGGGAGAGAACCCGCGGGCCCCCCCGGGGGGAAGAGGAGCGCACGTGGACCCCAGGAAGTGGAGACAAGCACAGTTTCGTAACGCCTGTGTTGAGTCAAGTGGTAACCCGGGGGTAAAGTGCTGCACGGGGGCGTGCATGGGAGCCAGTCACTGGCTGCCAGTGGCTCCGAGCCACTGGCGGGAGGCGGGAGGCGGGTAGCACGGCAGGAGGGAGGCAGAGTGTGCCAAATGGGAGCGTGAGAGTCCCGAGAGTCGTGAGAGACTGCAGGTGATGCGGGTAGCACGGCAGGAGGGAGGCAGAGTGTGCCAAATGGGAGCGTGAGAGTCCCGAGAGTCGTGAGAGACTGCAGGTGAGGGAGAGCCCCAAGGAGGAGAGGGCGGCGGAGCAAGGTGAACTCAACCTTGCGGGAGCTGCAAACCGAGCTCGTGTCCGGAGCGACGTAGGTCAAAAACATCGACAGGACACCCGGCACTACCGTGCCAGACGCTGACCTCTCACGATGAACGGCTCGGTGACGTACACCGCCCCGCACGCATACACACGATTGTCTCCTGCGGCGGACTACCGTGGATTTTCCTTCGACACACGGAGTGTATCGATTACTTAAAAAATTTTTCAGACTCTCAGACTCTGAATCACCTCTTACCTCAGTATCCACTTACCGCCCCTGTTGGACTGAGATTGTTGCAAGTTGCAGCATACAGGCTGTATGATACAGCTTTAAACCAAAGCCTTTGGTCGATGACTCTTAAGCAATAGGAGGCTATACGCTCGTTATCCGTACTACGGATTCCGTAGAGATCGCGTCGCCTGCGATATGGGAATTTTGGTTTGAGCTGAAACCACCCTGAGCGCTACGGAGATAGACACTATAGACCAATATTTGTATCCATTAGACTGGAAGGTCAAACCATGCCTAAGCAAACATTACACCCAAGGAGTCTCCGGAATGCCCCGTGCTGCTCCTGGATTCACAACTCAACCCGATAAAAGTTGACTTCAAGAGCTTTGCCGGCCTGACTTGCGATAAAATCTTTATCTTGAAAAAAGTGAATGATCTCTTGAATGATTCGTGAAGAATAATAATTGATAATAACTCGGCGCTGAATATAACAGTCGCCAACGATTCTGGGCGAATCAGGATGGCCCGCCTTCACGCGGGCAACACGGCGAAAGTATAACCATGGAATTGTATAGTGAAGGTAATATTAACCGCGTTATACGGTTTGAATTGCCAAGCACTCAGGAAGACATTATTCAAAGTAAAGTACTGCTGACTGGGAGGGAAGGCGAAGCTGGCCACCATAAGTAGAAAGACGAGCATGAACAGCGTGGGATGGGTCATGAGGAGATGATACAACTTCAATGCATACGGCAAAGAGCAACTTGTGCTACGTAAGCTTATGAGATCTTGCCCTTATGTATCGGCCCAGGCGGATCGCAAGTCTTCCTCTACGCTAGGATGGTGTCTCGATAATCTCGCCGGATGTCACGATTTCGCGCGTGCTGAGTCTTGAGAGGGCGCAGCGTCAGGTTGGGGTAGGCATATGCAGAGTTGGACCTCGGAGGTTTGGATTTGCTTGGATACTGGCCGAGAAGGCCGGAGCGTCGAGAAGCTTTATCTATCCTGGGCTCTCGATGGAAAGTTGATTCAGCCCGGCGGTCTCGGGCAGTGACGCCCCGGCCGTCAATGTCTACAAGATTTCCCACTGAGAAATTCCCAGTGTCCCGGCCCTTTCCTGTCACGGGAATTGAATCGACTGAAATCGCCCAAAACATTGGGTGGACGTTTCCCATACCGGAATACCTGAACCGATATATTGTGTAATACACAATGTGTATCATTGAGCATGCCCGCTTGTGCACTAGGGAGACGCTTCCATGCGACCGGCATGTATGATATGGGTCACCCATATAATCGTGCTAGCGCAAGGAAATACGCACGCTCAGCGTGCAGCACTGGGCCTGTCCCGATATGCTTCAGCATGAATTCATCGCTTGCTATTTGGCAAATGGTATTTGCCGTATGCATCCAAGCTGCATCATTTTCTCATATAACACCCTTCCACCCCGCTCATAGTTGCCTTCCTACACGGTAACCTTGTTTCGACATTAAGTTGATATCGTGTTAATGCCATTAACGATCACGCTCGTGTCACTGAAGAGAATTCCGAGGCGGGGTCAGTCAATGTTGCAGTTCGTGAGCCGTCCTGTTGTCGTGTAATCCTACTCTGACGAATCTGAGATTAATGTCGTCATTTCTGTGGAGAACTGGAGGGACTTCGTCAGGCACTTCTGACTCGACGCCAGTGAATGGGGGAACATCTCTTACGACCGCAAGAACAATACCTCACAATCTTTATAATGTTGACATAATCAACAGCATGCCCCATGCAGTTCTGCTTTTTGGAAGCTTCTCAAGCCGGCTCAGCTGATTCGAGATCGGAGATTTCCTGTGCCGGTGGACACATAGTTTGCCTTGCCGATTGTTGCAGATGCCCTAGGTACTGTGCTTAACACAACAGCACAGAGTAAGCCGAGAGGCAGAATTGTACTTGCGTACACCGCAACAAAATAGCTATGGTGGAATAGATCAACTTGGCGACCTATAGAAACATAGCAATACGGAGTTACACTGTACAGTACTCAAGGCAGAGACATCACAGCAATGAAGGCAACAGCATCACAGCATCCGCCCTCCTTGCCGAAATTCTGTGATGAAATTCTAGCTAATAGGCCCGAGGGAAATAACGAAAGAAATGCGTCAGTGCTAGTAACTCACTGCACTGATGAACTGTCCCTCTGGAGCCTACGCATAGCTCTACGTAAATCTTCAACATCAACCTCAGCTGGAAAGCAACGAATAAGACGTGAGACATGAACTACTTTTATTTCTTTCTCACATATAATTTTTGCTTTCCTGAAGAGGCCATAATCAGAAGAATCTCGATCGGTAACAAGTCCTTTATTCGAAAGAAATCCTATAATACGCCACCTTTTCTCAGCATAAGGCGGCTGATCCGACTTACGCAAAGCAATATGAACATCACGTAAGCGAACAATTGCACCTGGAAATAAATCATGCTTCGTAGACCGTTGCAGCTTCTCCTCAGCCAACTTGACAGCATTATTAACCAGGCGTTCCCACTCCACACGATCGGAAGCCTCACCAATAGGATCCAGCTTGAATACTTCTACCGGTATACGACGTGTAACAGAGTGGACCGTGCTATTGTAGGCCTTCATCACCTTGCTGACAGCATTATCTGGCGAAAGGCTGTCGTCATCAGCCATTGAAGAGCGCATCCATAGTCGCACCGTACGATGCAGTGACTCTATCATACCATTGGATGGACTTGAATATGGCGCAGTGAACAGCCTGGTAACGTTTGGTAGGTTACAACTCAGAAAGGCCGCACCATTATCAGTCAACAGGTACTGCGGACGCTTACCGATAACCTGCCAGACTTGTTCAAAAGCAACTGCGACAGACTTAACATCTTCACCAGATATCTTGCACAAGCAGGCAAACTTAGGAACCACGCACTGCTGTGACAGGTAAGGTACCCCAGGTGGCAGATAGACAATATCCGCACACACTATAGACCATGGTGTCGCCTCTCTCAAAAGACTAGGAGAGAAGAGACCAACATCATGTTTCACCAACAGGGGCTTCGTCTTACGAACACAGATATCACAGCTTTGTAGCATCTCAGTGACGATGTCACAGATCTTACTGAACCAGACCATACCAGTGATTTCCTCCAATGTACGCCTCATGCCAGCATGGCATAGTAACCCATGCACGGAGTGAACCAACTCGGCGACTAACTGGCCAGGAAGTACTGGCACCACGACCTCCTTTCCCTGATAGGCGGCGTAGTATCGCCGCACTAGGACATCGACGTCATCAATCTCGAAACTTGTGGCCACTTGTTGCAGATCAACTGGAACGTCTTCAGGAAAGGACCGGCCTTCTCTCAGTGCACGGCGTACTTTGAAGAGGATATCATCATCATACTGAGCTTCAACCACTGTTCCCAGGTCGAGGATGAGCTCGTCACCAACCAGCTTAGTAGCTATACCAGCACAGCCAACCGGTGAAGTTTCAGCACCATCAGTGAGCAGATCGTTCTCAACATCAATTTGCTCATCATCACCTATCTCACAGTAGCTGAGAAGATTACTGAAAGAAGCATCAACTCTACTCAGTGGATCAGCTAGATTAGCTGAGGTATCAAGACGATGCACAGTGAAGCTCTCGTAGGTCTCAGCAACGTCATATATGGATTGGAGTCTCCGACCAACCACCGTAGCTGACAAACCGCCCTTCTTGACAGCCTCGCCTCGCATGAACTTCTCAATCCACGCCCTAACACACTCATTGTCAACGTGAAGATGGACGTGTCCACCAATGAAGGGGGTTGCCCACGCGAGAGCTCGAGCCGCACCGCAAAGTTCATTAACATTCACATGTCGGAGAAGAGCTCGACGGTCAAGTAACCAGGATGCATCACGAACCACAGTGAGTGGGCCATCAGGAAGGCCATAGGCCAAGACCGCACCCATAGCAGCATTTGATGCATCACAATAGATGTGCCAGTGATAAAGCTTGTTGCCCTCAGGATCCCTCGACAATGGACTCGGACAGAACCATGCTCCTCGTGCTGGATCACCGACCTCCTCCAACTTCTCAACGATGTACCGCACCAAGTCCAGCAGGAAGTCGTCCAGTTCCTCGTCCCATGGCGTACGGCTCACTGCACGCAGCAGAGATGCTACATGAGGACGAAGCCAACCGGCGATAGGAACATGACCTACCACTCGGCCACACCACCGAGCCACATCGCGCTTAGTCAGAGATCCACAGAGATCCACATCCAGGGACTGATCTTGTCGTCGTCTCCAGCATACCACACTATCCTGAATATGCAAATCAAGACCAAGGACCCTACTGCGCGGCGCACCAATGATCTGTGCTGGCTTACAGTACATGTTCCCCCTCGCCAAGGCCTCCCGCACAGCAACAACAGCTGGCGGATCATACTGTAACTGGCCCGACTCGTTCACTGGAACCTCCACATCATTCTCCTCCTCGATGATTACATCATCGATGAATGACGAAGTAGGAAAGGGAACATCCTTGAGTAAGAAGGTGATCACAGCAGTGACCGCCTTTGGTGCAAAGCAGACACCAAAGGGTAGCACTGTCATACAATACAGTGCACTGTTTATCATCACCACCATGTACTTGTACAGAGACGGGCACATTCGCACCGTATAGTAGCACTTCGTCACATCCAAGGTGTACCCTTTAGTGACGGATCGCCACTTGTGCAGAGTGTCGACACAGTTCACCATATCACGGATCGGATCGTTGACGAGGTACTTATTCAAGAGTCGAGAATCAAGACACATCCTTAATGCTGTGCTTTTATGGGGTTGTGGAACTAACACCCAGGGTATGATGTTATAGACCTCATCATTGAACTCCTTCACCCAACTGTTCTGGATCAGCTTCTCAACCTCAGCGGCTAACTCCTTCTCCTCCTTCTCAGTGAGCTTGGGGTTCTAGTCACCACGGTTAGCAGAGTGAAATGGTTCAGGTGCATGACCGTTCCTCCACACCCACCGGCACGTGAACTGTGTCTCACCGGGCTCCCGTCACAAGTAGAAGTCAGAGCTCACAATCTCAACCTTCCCATCGGCATATTCATAGACCTTCACGCCCGGTAAATTAGGTAGCCCATATGTCTTCACCTCCTCAACCTCCTCACCTTCTCCTCGCACACCCGTGCAGCAACAGTGATCTGGCCGTGCTCATCCCATGTCATACCCTGACAATGTAGAGCCGCAAAGTCATTGCCCAGCACCACCGGTCCGAGAGCAGTGTTCTTAACAACATGGAAGTTTTGTGTGACATGGACCCAACCATTTGCTGACAGGTATTCAACGCCAACCTTCACAATGCCATGGCTTTTCATAGTGGCAGATGAATCCATAAGTCGGAAAGATACCGGTCCCGTAGACGTCTCCACAGGGATACCCTTCTTCTCAACAAACTGTGCACTTATCAGGCTACTGTCACACCCAGTATCGACCGGGACCTGGTGCTCTTCTTGGCCAAATCTACAGAGTAGGTGAGGACGTTTTACATATGCAAGGAAACCCCGCCCTCCTGAGGTTGCCTTGCCGGCGGAAAACCCAGATCAGATTGTTCTTGGACAGCTGCTCCTGCTGCTCCAACGGACGACTGCTTCCTCGACGGACACTCTCGGGCGATATGCCCTACTTTATGACAACGAAAGCATCGAGGCCCCTTGCCCTTGCCAGTTTGTCCTTGCTGAGGGGGTTGACCCTTCCCATCACCCACTCGCCTGCATTCCGATGCAGTATGACCGACACGCTTACATTTATAACAATATTTGCCACCTGTCACCACACCAGCAGCTACAGACGGTGATGCACGTTGGTGAGTTTTCAACAAGGTTCTGGCTTTGGCAACAATGTCGGCCAAACTCAGCTCCTTTCCGTCCTCGTAGAATACCTCAATGGATCGCCTGACATCCTCAGGGAAACAAGCCATAAGGCTCTCCCTCAGGATGATCTCCGTCGGAACAGGAGTCATGACACCAAGGACCTTGATGTAGCGGCGGAACTCGGCCATCACACCGTCCACTGTATCACGGGCTACATCCCAGGTTCTTGTAGTGAGCAGCCTCCAAGCCTCATGGGTCTTCAATGAAAATGCTTGCCCTCATGCTTTCACCACGTTCACATACGCGGCATCATCTTCGGCATCCTCGTCTACCTCATCAACTGCTTGTCTAGCGACGTCCTTAGCAGAACCCACCATGAAGAGGACGATGTATTCCTCTTTTTGCTTGGCATTCCACCTAGAAGCCGACGCCACAGTATCAAAATCCCGAAGCCACAGGGCAAAATCGCCAACACCATCATAGGGGTTGAGCACGCTCTCAAGTTTGAAGGGCATCTCGCTGTTCTTGAAGTCCTGGGTCTGGGCACCAGATGTTGCAGATGCCCTAGGTACTGTGCTTAACACAACAGCACAGAGTAAGCCGAGAGGCAGAATTGTACTTGCGTACACCGCAACAAAATAGCTATGGTGGAATAGATCAACTTGGCGACCTATAGAAACATAGCAATACGGAGTTACACTGTACAGTACTCAAGGCAGAGACATCACAGCAATGAAGGCAACAGCATCACAGCACGGTGCTGTCAGCACCGATATCCTTAAGTCGGTTTAGCTTAGTGGTAGAGTGTCAGTCTTGTAAATTGAAGGTCGGCGGTTCGACCTCGTCATCCAGCTTGTATTGTTGCTTGGCGGCATCGAGAGTTTTTCACTGAAAAATTCCTGAAAAATTTTCAGGGAAGTCAATTTCGTAGCCGTGCTGAGATCGAAAGTGTTCTGTTTACCGTCCGCACTGCAAAGGGTTCTGCGGAAGCAATAGACTTTCTGACACCTCTAACTGTGAAAGCCTTTCACTGAAAGGCATCACCTGCACAAGGAGCTTCTTCCTGTCTCTGAGTCAGAGACTCTGACTCCCCGGCTACGATGGTTCTCAGGATTACAGGTTGACCCTTGCCATAGCTCTGAGTGAAGCTACTTGTGGAAGATGTTGTTCGACAGGATTCACACAGGGGTAGTGTTCTGTCGATGATGAGTCGAGATCAGTGATCTCAGATCACGCGAGGACGGCCATAGCGAGGATAAAATCCTCATTTTGTGGCAGCTCGTAGAAGCTCTCGCAGCAAGTGCTGCAGTTTCTTTCTTCAGGACGGGTTTTTAGTAAACCCACCCTCCATTCTCAGAATCGATCCTTCGCTCGTCATTAGGTAGTGTAAAATGATTTTACTACGTAGGTTGAAAGTTTACTGAAATTTCACAATAATTTGCGGAGCGAGCGAAGCGAGCGGAGCATATATTACAGTTCACGGTCACTCGTGTGCGGCGTGCGTCCTGAGTTGTCCTCAGAGGACTACTCAAATACTCAGTCAAAAGTGTTGCCAACACTGTGTTGGGGTTGTGACTCACAACTTGTGAGTTGATCTATGGTATCCATTGGGCTGAACTCCATGAATATAGTTCGGGTTGCCTGTGATCGATACGGACGCTGTAACCCTCCGTTACGGAACCGAGCAGCAGCGAGTATCGAATATACGCTCGGCTTACTAAGCAGACTCGCATGCGCATAGCAACGCCCAGCGGCAGCCACTCGATGATATCAGATGAAACGACGGACCCGTATATCCCCATATAAGTGATTCGCAGGCTGTACTGAAAGAATAACAGTGTATCCATATAAATTGATTAACTGGACTCTCTCGACTCGAGAGAGTCCCGAGGATGCCGATTCGTTTCCTCGAGAGGGAATCAGGGTATCGCCGTCCAACCTGCCGTCCTCGTGCGCGAGTCGGTGGAAATACAGCTCATGGTGTCCACGATTTCGGCCTAGGAGCATTCAGCGCCTGCCTGGCAGGCATAACCGGGAGTAACACGCCCGGGCCGGGCGGCCCGGCGTATAGTCCTGCTGAGAACAGGCTATTGTCGAGGGGCGAGGGTGGGGATCACATTGTGCAGCGGCAACTCATGGAACACATATTTGTACAAGGCTCTTCCGCTTACTTTCAACTCAATCAGATTTCAGTCGTACAGTTGCGATGCCGACACTGCCAACCCATACAGTGGTCACTTGAAGTGACCACTATACGGTTTGGCAGTCACGAAGCGACTCACTTCGCACACTTCAATCTCATGCAGGACCAGCTCGAGCATCATGATTCCCATAAAGCGGGGCTATTGGTGACAGATACTATTTCTACCGCGCTGCGTAAATCGCGCCGCACAAAATCTTCACCTATTTCCAGTGCACGAGAATCACATTTCCGGCCGTGAAACAGTCCGCCTGCGGTCCCTCTTCGAAGAAGCGAGAGCCTATGAGCCAAAATAGTAGTGATGATTTCAGGTTGAGATGAAGGGAATGCCCTGTTTCGAAGTCGCAATCGTCCTCTTCTCGGCCGCTCAAATCGAGGGGAGGTTGTTCAAGGTGAGAAGTCACAAGTTTCGCACGAATAAATGCCTCACTCATTCAACAGGCCGTTCACCATCGTGCCGCGAGACCGAGGGCTAGACGCACTGGTGGGTAGTGTAGCACACACAGTCAGGGCTGAGGGCCGTCTGCCTGGCAAACCCTGTCGATATGTCGTAGCTGGCTTGGCGCAGATAGCCATATATTATTTGGACTCGTCGTTATTGTGGCAGGCGATGAACGCCACATTAGAAGTCATTCGGACTGCGTCCTCGAGACCAGCGACTTCAAAGGATTCCGCACAAGCAAACTGGAGAGTATTATAGAGCCGGTGAGGGAGAGGAACTTCCTTTAAGGAAGCGGTCGAGATAAAAATTTGAACTCCTACAGTGCTCCGTGTAGTGGCAAGCTTCGGTCGCTGGCAAATTTGACAAGAAAAAGGGCAAGTATGTCATCGACTATGCTACTCTAGGAGAAACCATGTAGGTCTTCATCGAGCTACTCCTTGGGGATGAGTGTTTCACTGCGATAGATTGAGCGGCAATAAGAGCAGCCATGAGCAAGAGGATGCCGCCAACGCGTTTGAAATCGAAGATGATGAATGGGTGTTGTTGGAAGAGCAAAGCAAAAGGGTCCATCTCCAGTGGTTCCCCAGTCCTGGAAGCCTTCCGATAGCGGGAGTACTGAATAGGATCGGCGGTGGCGAGTCGTGTGAAGAGGCCATAATCCAATGGGGAAAGATGGTTCTCAAGGAGCTGGAAACAACAGGAATAACATTAACAGAGATACCTGACATCAAAGTCATGAACAAGCTCATGAGCGAGCATCCTGAGACCTTCGCTCCGCTAGTCATAGCCTGGATTTTACGGAGGGATTTCGAGGAAGCAATGGTGTACGATGAGGAAGAAATTCATCCCTGGCAAATTTGGACCTATCTGAAAGGTGTAAGGACTAGTTTCGCGCACGTGGGCTCGGTTGTGATTATGATAATGTCATTGCAGAATGATCGATAGTAGTACGACGATATAAGTATCATCATTGCAACCGTCTTGGGTCACTCAGATACCAGGATACGTCACAGGCTCGGCCTATTGGAGCTACAGATCAGCTTGTGCTGTAATTGGCTCGATTGAATTTGAGTCGAACGAGCCGATAAAGTAAGCGAGTAACAGAGTGTCTCTGGCAGCCACGCAGCTTGGGAAAATAGCTCTCTGAGAAAGCCTTTCTCTCAGTATTCCCCTCAAACGAGGAAGAATTGATTTTGTGAGGGATGAAGTGGCCGCAGCCACAGCAGGGGAAATCTCTAGGTTCAAGAATAAGGACAAGACTTTGAAGATGTTTGGAGCATCTTGGGTGTCACCTCATAAGCTCTCCAAAGCTCTAGATATAGCGAGAGAATGGAAGTTGAAGTAAAACAATTATTGGTTCCAAGCTGCTAAGCTTAAGCATGTCCCATGGAGGATTTAAGACAGATGACATCTGTCAGATGTAGATGTGACTCACATCGTGTGAGCGATAATCCGGAAAACTCCCGATGTGCCGGTTTCGGAATGAAGTAGAGAATCGCTAAGGCAGTAAGATGATGAGATTCGACTGTGCTATTGTTGTCTTTGTGTTTGGTTCCGCTGTCTCTCTAGCGCTAGTTGCATTGACGTATTAGTCGTTGCTGTATTACTGTATAACGATCTGTTACGTCCGTCGACTATCGTACTTCTATAGTACGGTTACCAGGTCTATATTGGGTGTTTTGTTCACTTAATAAAACCTGCACACCGACTCGTTGTTGAGCTTCAGTCACTGAAGTTCAGTGGGTAAACACATAGCGTCCACACTGTTTGGGCCGCCCAAATTGGGCGATACTGCGGCCGCAATAGAACGGGTTCGGAAGAATCGAAGACGTTATAATACGGTAATACGGTAATAATATACGGTTATACGCTATACGGTAATACGGTCTTACGGTTATATCATACCCGGCTATAATATATTGGTTATATCACGTTTGAGCGCAAGAAGCCTGTGTTTTGTCTTCCATTGGGAGACTTTGGAAGGTATGTTAGGTATACAGTATACCATATACTACGCCTGGTGGTTGTTGCGAGAAACTCAGTTTCGATGAAGAATCTTCGATCTTCGTTGAATATTTTAAATTTAAAGGTCTAAATTTACAGTATAACGACATCTGAGAGATCACACGTCACTTCCGATGATGTCCATGACCATGCTGACGCTCCGGTAGCTGGAAACGGTGCTCCTTCCAAAGGAGTCCTTCGCGAAAGGATCGTCGTAGATGAGGTAGCGAGCATCCGATGCTCGCTGGCGACTCACCAGGAGCAGGACCCCGTGACGACTTAGATTCCTCAGGTTGCAGATTCCGACTCGGAATCTCCAAGATGACTTCCCTTGTGTTCAAGACGCTCCTACGAGAAATGCCTCGGACTCGGGATAGTATGAAAAAGCAAGGGCCCTTGCTTTAGAGTTCAAGATCGGCGCGAGGGCAATGGAGGAATTGCAAGTGTGCAAGGGCAGGCTGATAATTGATGGTGAAGATGATGGTGATCGTGATCATGATGATGATGCGGCATGCGTCTGCATTCCTGTTTACTAACTAGGTCTAAGAGTCGCGGTTACGTTACCTATTCACTTCATCGAATGATGTTCATTCGATTGTTAGTTGTATCTGAGACTGTCCGATTCTTTTTTTCCCACCCTCTACCAGTGGTAGAGGGTGGTAGACTACCACGGTGGTAGTACCACCCGGGGGCAGGTTCCATTGAGCGAGGTGGCTTGGCTAATCACGTTGACTGTAGTCATGGCTGCACTGCAAGCCATGCCCGCTGTGTAGGACGTTGTTTGCTCCGGGATACACATGGTCGCTCAATGGTCCGGTTTTCTGTAGCCAAGGGACGGGAGCGTCGAGTTAGCGATGCTTTGGGTGGGCACAGTGGATATACCGATGCCTGTCCAGCACACTGTATATATTCCATTCATTTGATCACACTATGATGATTTGATACCATTTCCGTATCTTTAGGGCCACTGCGCCCGCCACACCGCATGATGAAACGATCGTCTCGTGATGAGGCTGACCTAGCTGAATTAAGGCTTGTTATATTCCCTCAATCCTCGCTGTTGGGTTCTCTAACCCTGTTGGATTGGACAGCCGGAGCAGAAGAGATTGAAGCCTAACTCAATGAGCCAACTCCTGGCACCAGTCTGCTGCGATGCAACGCGTTGCACGAAACTCGGAGTTTCAAAGTCGGCATCAGAAACTCGCGACCCATCACTAAGCTAGTCAACTCCCGAATCAGCCTCACATCGGAATCAGCACCATCTTGTTGCACGACTCCGTCACGGAGTCTCCGTGTACTATGATGAAATTTCGCAACGCAATGGTCTGGGCCCCCCACTACCCTCGAGAGTGGCCGAGAGTTTTTGAGAGATCGGGTTAGCAACCGAAGCTAAAGCATGGGTCTAGTAACGAAGGGTCCCTTGATGGGCTGGTTCGAAGGAGATGGTCAGGTGCTACTCGACAGGTCGCGCCGTTGGCAACGGCCCGTTGCTGAAGGCAGCACCTTCAGGACTACTCTCACGAGGCTGTTGCCGATTCGGCAATGCCAAACTCAGGTGCGATAACTCGGGTCTCTACCGCGTGAGCACGGTGATTGCCGCGACTGAAAGGAAGTGAGCATCTTAGCCGAGTTGGAGACGACGGTGCGATGGAGGTCCCCTGGCCGACGGGGTCACCTACCGGACTCGACAGGAGGGCACGGTCGACTTGTCCTCCGGCGGCAAGCGCTCATCGAATAACGAGCCTGGTGTGCAGATGGCCAAAAGACCTTGTTCGAGTATCTTGAGCAAGTAGGGAGGGTCAATACTTTCCCCAGGCTGCGCAGTGATGGGGATGTGGGCATGGGTGCCGAGTTACTTGTTTAGTTGCTGTTTTGTTGCGTTTGCGTTTTGATTAGTTGTTTGTTGGCTTTGAATTTATCTCTTAACTGATAGGACGTCCGACTAACACATTCCCCACTGGAGCGACGCCAACAGTGTTGGCCCAACACGACACAGTGTAATTATACATGGGAAAACCTTCAGCCCGTACGCTGGGAGCGTGGGGGAAGTCTAGCGATTGATTGCTAAATAGTCTCAGTCGGACGCACGGACCTGGGCTTGGCATACGAGGGTAGCAGAAACAGCCGATACAACTGCCATGGCGCAGGCCGTGGGCACGATGTCGAGAGATAGTGGAAGTGTGGTAGGAGCACAACCGCAGAGGGAGCCTATAGAGGCCAGGGCGGTGTGGGCGGGTGCGAAAAACAAATAATGGTAGAGAACTGCAGCCGTCTACAACATGCTGCGACAACGAGTGATGAAACGGCGCAAAAGATATGGAGGCGCGCTCCCGTGGCGTGCTAGTCACTTCGTGTGCGACAACACGCCGCGAACTAACACATTCCCCACTGGAGCGACGCCAACACGACACAGTGTAATTATACATGGGAAAACCTTCAGCCCGTACGCTGGGAGCGTGGGGGAAGTCTAGCGATTGATTGCTAAATAGTCTCAGTCGGACGCACGGACCTGGGCTTGGCATGCGAGGGTAGCAGAGACAGCCGATACAACTGCCATGGCGCAGGCCGTGGGCACGATGTCGAGAGATAGTGGAAGTGTGGTAGGAGCACAACCGCAGAGGGAGCCTATAGAGGCCCGTGTGACGGGATCCCTCCGCGGTCAGCCCCATTGGTAGCATTTGTGCCCTTGTCCGATTCGACGATGTTCCCCATTAGCTGAAGGAATTCCAGGTTCTCGGCCTTGTGCAGGTCCATGCAGCGCTTGTAGCTGCCGCTGCAGACCTGTTGATGTCGCAGTACTTGGGTTAGGGTCGCCCGGCCGCCTCCGGTGGTTAGGTCCTCAGTAGAGCCCCTCCTCAGGCTGTGGGAGGCGTAGGCCGAGACCTCCGTCTCAGGATAGCCGCAGAGTGTTAGCGTCCTTCGCAGCTCGCCGTTGGAGTGCTCGAGAGACATTGGGAACCAGCGCCCGAACCGAGGACTGCTCGCCGTTGGGCCCGTGTGAGGCGGCGAGCCAGTCAGAAGGTCGTGTAGGTAGCGGAGTCGGTGGGAGGCACAGAACTCCGGGTCTACTCGGCATACACAGGGCCGTTGTATCTCCGTGGGTGTTGGGAGACTTTGCGCAGTTTGACTATTAAGTGGCGAGCGCGTCATTCTGTGGCGATTCTGAGGACTGATCTGCGTTGATATTGATCTGTGTCATTGTCTTTGAGTATCTTGTCTGTCTCTTTATGTGTTAGCTGCGTAGCCTAGACGCTCTATAAGTCTGTATAAGACTGAGAAGTAGGTGAAGTTATAAGACTTATTGGCAAGCCTTATTCCTGTGGTGTTTGCTGGGTTATTATCTGTGTATTCCTCTGAGGTATCTATTGCTCTTCGGATACGATTGGGTTTACACTGTGTACATCACTCGGTTATCAGTAAGGATCATTGGTTACAAGAACTGGTTATTGTGTTGATTAGTCATGGTTACTGAAAATGGGCGTAACTCTGAGTCATCCACAGATGGGACTCGAACGGCTATCAACAATAACTCAGTGCGTGCTTCCGGCTCCCAACATGGGCTCCGGGATGTTTTTCCTGCGCTTCAGGTGTATGGTGAAACCTCCCTCTTTGTCGAAGGAGATAGCGGAGTCGTTCAGGATGAGCAGTTCGGACCGTACCCGGAGAGCGCAGCTGTAGGCCGCTAGGCAGACGACGGCGAACCGGGCCGTCCTGAAGGCGTCCAGGAGAGTATCGTTGTCGCAGGGAGCCTTTGTGGCGGCTTCCCAGGTGTGGTCAGCGCGCTTGACGATAGACTTGACCGTGGCGTAGTGGATACCACGCTAAGCGTGGCACGCTTGCCTTGGCACCGGAAGCAGCGTATGGCCCACCATGCCAAGACGAGCGGTTTAGGGGGGAAGTAGTCGCTCACCCCCAAGGCCCCGCAGAACCTGGCATAGTGTCTCGCGCCTTGCAAGTAGGTCTTGAAAGTGGAGCTCTCGACGCTCCTCAGATGCCGTAGGATCCTCTTTGCCTCGAGATGGCGAGAGATGTCATGTGGGGTCTGACCTGAGTGAGACGGGAAAACGTAAAGCTGAAAAGGTAAGGCAGCGGGGCAGAGCAAGTTACGCGGGCGGTGTCCGCCATCAAAGGGTAACCCGGAGCAGGTGGTGACCACCGTTGGGGGACGCGGGTGGCCCGTCGTGCCCTCCCTAGCGCAAGCGCGGCGGCCTTAGCTAGAAACGAAGGTAGTGGTGGCCACTGTTGGGGTGACGGTGCCCGTTCGCGGGGGTGCCGTAGCTCACTTGAGCTCCTATAGCCATTCGCGCCAGGGGGGAGTGGTCTCCATGTTGCTTGTCGTCCACCCCAGCCTTCGGATTGTGTCAGTCCTCAGGCGGCTGAGTAGGTCGGCGGGGTTTTCCTCGGAGGTAACCCGGTTAATCCAGAGGCCCACGTTGTTCTCGGCGCAGAGTTTCCATGTGGCCGCTACCAGGTTGTTGATGTCCCTGCAGAGGGAAGATCCCTTGGTGAGGGCCCCCTGTGCGACCGTGGAGTCCGTGTAGAGGGAGATGTTGATGCCGCCGGTTCGCCGAAGTAGAAGCTGCTGCAGCTTAGCTGCAGAGGGACCATAGTGGTAAGCCAGTGGTGTAGTGCGATTGGGATCGCCATGACCTCCAATGGATGGATGTCGGTCTGCCGTTGCTCCAGAAAGTCGAAGACGTCCGCGGGGAGTGGCCAGGAGAGGCATAACACGCGCTGGTGGTTGGGGATCGCAAGAACCGCTCCAATGCCGCCGCTCTTCGCGGTTGGGGGGTCGCCGGTGTAGGAGAACTCGGCGTCGGTGTAGAGGATGACATGCGGGGTGTTGGTGTGGAGGTACACGATCTTGCTAGGGCAGGCCGTAATGGCCCACCTGAACCACCTGAGCGCTGCCAGGGCCTCGTCGTTGTTATTACCATGATGACCGTAGTTGGTGTCGTTGGCCCTGTGGTATAGGGCTCTTAGGAAGGCCCGGCCGCAGCGGCTGTGGAAGCTCGTGGCTGCGAAGGATAGTCTCCCCGCCAGCTTAGAGGCCTGGGTAGGGGTGATGGACGCTGACTGGAGGTGGTCGTCGATGGTTTTGGTCAGCCGCTTGGCCCGGTCCGGGCAGATGTCGAGCGTGATGGGAGTCATCGTCAATCCTCACCAGTATACCTAGAAGCTTGCCTTCGGCGGAGGGCTCGACGACTTCTCCCGCTTGACCTCGAAGCCCAGAAGCTCGTTCAGTCTGATGAAGATCTGGTAGCACAGAGCAGCCTGGCCCTTGTCGCATAGGAAGAAGTAGTCGTCCACGTAACTGAAGGCCAGGCACTTGAACTCCGCCCGCATGATGGCCACGAGCGCTCTGGCCAGGCGGGTGTACTGCAACATGCTGGCCTTTGCTGCCGAACGGTAAGGTGAGGTGTTGGAAGAAGTTCCAAGTGCCGGTGTTGGGGTTGCGGAGGCGGACGTAGAGGACGTCGTAGTCGTCGCCGTGGACTGCTACCTGGCGGTATGCCTGCCGGTGGTCGCCCTTCGCGATGACGTAGTGTCTTCTCAGCTTATGCTGCGAGTCGTGCTCCTTGCAGAGTTGTAGGGCGGCGATGAGGTTGTCGAGATTATCCAAGTGGATGAGCTCCGGGACCGACGTGAGGAGGTTCACCGACGAGGCCTTCATGTCGTCTATCCCCCGAATCTTGTCGCTCTCGCGCTTGGGGAACCTGGGGGAATAGAGCCAGCGCCCGTTGTGGTTGTGGTTGAGCTGTTGCTCGGTGAAGGGACCTCGTAGTCGGTTCGTAGTGGTCTCGGCCAGGGCCTGTTGCCAGAGTGCCTCGTCGAGCTCGTGATCGGAGTTCCCATCGTAGTGCCCAAGCTCGGCGCGCTGTTGGGAAGCGCTATCGAGGGCGGCCTCCTTGTCTACCGGCGGGTCGGCGTCCTTGGGCTCGTACAGGCCGTTGGTGGTGAGGGTACCGGTGATCCTCATGCCGTCGCAAAGGTCGTGGGGTAGTGCGGTGTCGCAGTGGCCTATAGTAGTGAGCATCTCAGAGAACAGCGGTAGGTTTACCTTCCTAAGTCTGTGCTGGGTGGCTTCGTCAGCGTCCCGGAGTAGCTCGGCTCTCAGCGCCTCGATCTCTGGAGAGGTAGACCGCCTCTCCCAGAATCTGAGCCTCTCTGTGCGGTAGTCGTTGAGGGCTTTGGAGTCGCCGATGGCGTTAGCCTCCTTGATGATCTTTGTGAGCGAGGGCTCCAGGGGGCGTCGAAGGGGTGGGCCGTCTGCTTGGCTTGGTCGATGTGTCTGGACCAGGGTTCCGGTGGTACGCTCGCCTTCGGCGTAGTAGATGTGGGAGTCGGTGATGCGGGGCCTCCGCATGACCGTCAATGTTGGGGCTTAGATGTCGAGGGGGCGGTAGAGGTTGGTTTCTTCGCCGGATTCGGGTTGAGCGACACGTCCTCGCGGGAGGCTTTCCCCTTGTGTTGAGCGGCGCCGTGGTTGGAGTTACGGCATATCCTGCACCGGTGGGAGTAGGGACAGTTTTTCCTGGTGCAACCACCCGGGCCCTTGTTAAAGTTGTTGCAGTAGTTGGCTGTAGACCTTTGGCTTCTGCCCGCCTTGCTGGCGTCGTTCTGTAGAAGTACCATAGCTTCGAGGTCCAGAGTGGAGGTCTCGTGAGAGATGTCGAAGTCGCTGTTGGTGACACTTTTGACGGCCCACTTCTCTCTCACCAGTGCGTCATACTTAGCCGATAGGGTGGGGCTATGCTGCGCGGCCAGCTTGGTCAGGGCATTGCAGTAGTTTGCGCCGTCTGCTGGCTTCCAGAAGCCCGCGAGAGTGTAGGCAGTTGCCAAGCACATGCCCCTGGTAGACACCGTCGAGGCGTAGCTATCGGGTAGCGTCATACCGGTCATGGATATAGGAGTGAAGCGGCGTAGTGGTAGAAAGGGTATAGTGCCCGGCTTACCGTCTTCTTTAGCCTTGAACAACTCCTTGAGTACGTCGCTTGGGGGTAGTAGGTCTCCAGATGGGCAGCCGAAGGATTCTTGCAAGTTCTGAACCGCCGTTGCCAGTCTTTGGTCCCAGCCCTTCTCGGCCTTGCTGGTGTCCGCGTTCAGGAGCTGAGTCAGGATCTTGCCCAAGTCAGCGTCGGGGGTAGGCTCCGCTCCGTCGCCAGGGGGCTGGGGGGTAGGTGGCCGTAACTGCCGCGCCGTGGTGACCTGGAGCGGCTTCTAGCCCTCGAAGGGGGCTCTCCCCATGCTCTGATCTTGGCCGCTAGGAGGGCGGCGGCCCTCGGTGGGATAGTCGGCACGAGCTCCTTGAGCGCGGTGGGTGAACCCATTTGTAGAAGCATCTCGCCGTCGACGTCGGCGAAGGAAGAGTCCACGGTAATGCTGCCGAGGAAGGTGAGCTGCTTCAGCGCCTGGAGGACCTCCGCGGCGGTCGACTTACGGGTGACCCTGAGAGGTCCGATTGGCGAGCCGGTGGATCCACTGCTCGCTGAGCTGGAGGCGGGGGAGCCGTCTGGCTTGATCATGCGAAAAACAAATAATGGTAGAGAGCTGCAGCCGTCTACATCATGCTGCGACAACGAGTGATGAAACGGCGCAAAAGATATGGGGGCGCGCTCCCGTGGCGTGCTAGTCACTTCGTGTGCGAACACACGCCGCGATCACAGTACTATTGCAAGCCTTGCAGTTGCCCTTGAGACTGGAAGGTAAATTCAAGGGCACAGTCACTGTGCTCAACTGTTGGGCCTTAACAAATGAGTTCGACCGAGAGGAAGAACTGCGACCGCAAAAGAATGACTATGAAGAAATCCTTGTACAAAGATAAGGTGGTGTCACGCTTCACGTCTCTCAGGACGGAGACGTCGTCGACTGAACTAGGGGGAGTGTAACTCCTTCGAACTCGACCAATATGACCCTTTCAGTGGCAACAATGATGTAAAAAAGATCGAAATCAGTCACATATCTGGTAGGACAAGCGGAGCGCACCATCTGGCGGAACTCTTCCAAGGTAACCTCGCCAGCTGGCACCACATCGTAGTGATCGTACAGAGTCCTGGACCGACGCTCGAGGTTGAAGCGGACGTAGGGAGTATAACGCCAACCACATGTTGCTGCGATGCCTACGTGGCTTTCAGACTCTATTCCGACACTGAGCTGGAGAGGAGGATTCATACAGTCCTGATACAAAAACCTTCCCGGCCTCGGACTGTGCGTGGTTCTCCTGAAGTTTATTTTCCCTTTCTGGAAAGTAGTTGAGAGAGTGTCAGCGTCCTTATAGGTTATGGTGGTGAGATCCCCTAGACTCATATCAAGAGGGAGGATATTGGCTACTGGGCTGAGTCACAAGACGCCCGGCTATTAACGCCTTTTCCATCGACAAATACCAATTACGGAGACTGTCTTCTTGCCCTTCAAAGTCGACAGTGAAAGCATCCCGATGTACCCTTCTGAGAGAGAAGGGCCCGATCTCGAAAGAGCTTGATTCGGCATCAGGATAGAGCTCGCTTGGCTGGACAGTCACATTGAACCCGAACGTAACCTCGTAGTTCTCCTCCACATCGTAAGTCATAGTGTAGAAGGCAGTCTCGTGGACGAAGGTTCCGAAGTGCTGAGCCTCCGTGAGGATGGCAACTGGGACTAGGGCTACCAGCCAGCGAGTTGAGGATAAATCCATCATTGAGAATGGGTGGATAGGCAATAATAACTCCTCGGGGAGACTAAGATGGACTACGACGAGACACTACGTCCCAGTGACGGTTGGTTTGCGGACGGGAGACCATCGCCAATGAGGTCATCTGCCCACTGACTCGTTGAGCAGAAGACTCCATTGGCGATGGAGGTCGGTCGGGGACGCCGAGCAACCACCCCTCAAAAACCACTCTTAGAGCAGCGACGAAGACACCTTTGATGATGAGTAATGAATGCCTCAGCCCGTGCCAGACACTGAGGGGCAACTCGACGCTTGGAACCGATGCGAGGCTAGGAATCATCTTACCAGTTTCACCTGCTATCCGGTATTACCGTACAGGACCGATACGCGATGATGGATCGTGCCACGTTGTTTATGCCAACTGGTACGTATGGACTTGTGCGCCACTCCTGCGCACTAGTCGCAGCAATTGAACAACCGGATTAAACCACGGACGGATGGTTGGCGTAAAGGACATGAGGGTCGCGACTTCTCATCTACAGCATCTATTGTGGACCACAGTCCGTGGTGAAAAGGGACGATAATAGAGGGAGACTTCGAAGACAACGATATAGACCACCAGCGTCACACCGGAGACAATGCTAGCAAACGGGACATTTGGGCCCGAAGTTAGGTCACAGATCCTACTGTTGTGTGCCAGAGTCGGCTGTATTATTGACAGTTCCGCCGGACTCTGAACCCCTGTGTATTCATACTTCAAATCATTTAGATCAGCTCTGGACAATTTTTTGACCGGACTGTATCAGTGACGCCCATTCAACGTTTTCGGAATAACGAGCATTCAAACAGCAGTGGAATCGGTTGCGAGAGCGCACGCTTGCTGAACATGGAAAATGGAGCCTCATCAGAATCTACACTGACCTAGGCTGGCATAGACTCCCTAGAAAAAACTTGGTGGAACCTCTGTCTGCTCTGGGTGACCATAGTCGCCGATTTTGATAGTAGTGATGCATATAATAGAACTCTACCCGCACGAACTCTATACGCGGAGAGTTAAACTCGATTACAGTTCCACTCGGCAAGACTACAACGCAAAAGAGGCTTCATCGTAACAACATTCACGCAGCATTGATTCATGATTAGGTAATTCACGATAAACAAAAGGCGGTGTAATTAGTCGAAGTCGTCGTCGGATGGACGCACCCTGACTTTAGCGTCTTGTTCTCTTTTCATTTCCATCTTTCTGTCAAACTCCTTCTCTCTGCGCAACTGTTGTCGCTTCCTTTGCCCAGTTCTCGAGGAAGACTTCGACCCCGACCCGAAAGCGAGGGCTACGATGGCGACGAGAGACAGGATACGCATGAATGATCGATGATGAACTGCAACTCTATGATCGATGCTGAATCCTTCAAGCGATAAAGCTGGTGCTTTTCAACAGGAGACGGGACACAACACCACATTCACGTGCTGTCCCGTCTCATAAAATCGCGCTGAGGAAATGGCCAAGATTGCAAGATCAGACACTTGGCCTCGTCTCTGACAGGGGCCGTATGCGGATACTGATTCGAGAATCACAGGCACTGATTCAACTCACTATCTGATTTCCGATTTTGATTCAACTCACACCATGATTCGCAAGTGTTGATTCAGATTCCGTATTCATGAGTAAGATTCATGATTCGTGAGTATGATTACTGATTCCAGATTCAGATTCAGGATTCGTGAGTATGATTCCTGATTCCTGATTTTTCTCAAGCGTTGATTCTGATTCTTGATTCAGAATCATGATTCCTGATTCAGAATCATGATTCCTGATTCAGAATCATACTCAGCCGCTGATTCTGATTCTGAATCAATGAGTCAGAGTATTTACTCAACCCAGTGAGTAAGAATCATGATCCTAGATTTTTTCAACGTGATTGTGATTCAAAACTCATACTCGTGAGTATTTTACTCAACTCGAGAACGCCGCAGATTCAGAATCACATTTTTACTCAGCGTGTGATTCCGAATCATACTCACGTCTTGAGTATCCCCACTTTTGCACGTTAATTTCGCTTGATTCGTACCGGGGGTCCGGACCCCCGGCACCGAAGGCTGAGTCAGATTCTCCACGCTGAGTATTCATGCAATTTCCCCGCACTGGCTTGGCATCGGTAATGGTTGCTCCAAGAATTGAACTTGGGTGGAGTGGATGACGGTCCAAGTTGTTATCCGCTACACCAAATTCCCTGAGGCATTAAATCGTGACTCGCGGAAGAAGGCCCCAAGGGCGTTCCGCCGTCCGACATTTCTGGGCAATGAACAACGAAATTGTCTAAGTCGCTGGATCGCTCGTTTCGGCGAGCGCTAACCCACTTCCCATATTCCGCCTCAAGTGGGTGATTCAATCTCTACTACTTATAATAGAAGAACATACATCGTGCGCGAAGAATCGAATTCCCATCGTATTTTTCGAAGTTTGATCCCGGTTTTTTTTCATATTACACAGCTTTACTTCTGCTACCGCATTACTTGGAAACACGTTCCAAACTCTCCCTGCTCCTCGTAATATATCTTTCATAGTGTGATCGATTTACGTTGATTAATTGGGTTAAACCGTCACAGAAAAAATGTCCGAGTAATTTTCTTACAAAGGATTATGCTGCTCAATATCTTCCATCGCTAACAGATTCTTCATGTTCGCGTTTGTCTCTGTGCATAGAGTTTGCCGTACTTGCCGGAAAGCAGGACTATGCGTAGACACTTCCCAGGTTCGGTATGGTGTGATGTGGACATAGTTATCGCCCCTCACAGATGTGCGCCGATGTACCAGGTGTTAAAACGTCGCGAAATGTTATTTCTGTTCAGAACCATATCTCTCCCGCTGATTGAGTTTGCCCAAGCATACGAACTAAACCTACTCTTAAACTCCTCTACACCTATAGTGAGAAGTAAGACTTACGCTTAACGGTAGATGCGAATACAAATACAGCTTCTTACTAACATGCGCCGATTTACTCCGTGTTACAACGTCACGAGATGCTATTACGCGATTTCGCTCTTTAATTGTAGGCATTTTTCCTGTTCTTGTTCGGCTCCTTTCAAATCAACGGTCCCACGGTCGAGCGGCTCAAGTTTGGAGACGAGCGTCGCTCGTCGAGCGAGTTCGTTCCCGGAAAAGTTGAAGGAAGTAACTGGGTGGGCGGTTGAATACCTTGACTAGAGGTGAAGAGATCGAGCTACGCATGTGAACTTTCTTCCCAGACATTGGTAGTACACGCTTTCAATCGTGCAATCGTCGGACTAGGGAAATCTTTCCTCTCCTGTCGTTCGCCCATTGTAATTTACGCTTCATTGTTGGGCACACAAGTAACATGATGTTAGTGTCGACTCCACACTGAGTATCGGCGGAATGCGGCTTCGGCTTCGGCAACTATCTCCGCTGTACCGTGCTCGAAGTTCATAATTATATTCTCTCCGATCCCGCGGTAAGTAAAGTTTCCTTCACCCGGAATCCGGGTTCCGGATGTAAACTACATAGAAGTTACAAAGCGGTAAGTGCATGGGTGTATCATCAGTGTCATCTCTCATCCGGAACAGCTGTCCAAACTGGGAGTTTGGTACGGCATCTTCGAGGGACAGGTTGGTTGCCCAAAGAGAACAGTTCTTCGATCCCACTATTGCAGTGCAACAGTTGGCAGCTGTTCATAGTATTGGCAGTGTAACAGCTTGGCAGTAGTACCTCAGATGCAAGTCCATGTGATGCATGTTTGGACAGGAGGTCTGAGATATCGTAGCACAATTCCCGTTGAGTGAAGGGTAGCAGGATTTTCAGGCACTATCAGGGCCGCCCGGGAGAGGAGGATATCTGAATTCGGGTGGAACTGGTAATACTTTCATGGCTATCCAAATGCGGCCGTCGTGATCGACGGCGACGCTGACGACCACTGCCAGCGTAGCATATGTTACGCAGTGTAATTTACACTCTGCCGGAGGCTCCGACTCGGAGCTGTTATATCGGATGGCAAAATGGCAGTTTACAACCGGTAGAGTCGTCCTGCTACAAGCTCACGTGGAATCACACATGTCTCCGGCCAGTCTGAATCGTGTGAATTACGTCTACTAGGCTCCGAGCTTCAAGCTCGGGAGTTGCAACGGTTGAACGCAAGAAAAGGCCTGGGGATACTTCGGGTGGAATTTCACTATATGGTGATCGGCCAAACTCGTTAAGTGCTAGCTTAGCATACTCCTCTGATTGGTAAGCTCTAATAGAGAGATTTTGTAGGATCTGGAGGCGAGTCATAAGTACTGACGTGAAAGTGGTCACCACAACGTGATGGGACAGATCGCTAAGAGGCAAGGTATAGCGCTGTTGCGACATCTGATAGGGGGTCTTTGCGGGGCCCTGCGAAGAAAGCCCGCCCAACGGGCGGGCTACCTACCGTGTACATGCACAAGGTAAGATCGCCCATCACTCCATTGGATGCGCATAAGCTGCTCCATGAGGTCTTCCGATGTGGCTCCTCCAAGCGGTTTGGACTTCCTCCACCACTTCCTCGGACTTAAGCAACGGAAAGGGCGATGTCTGAATGTAGATTCACGGAGTATTTTACACTCGCTCAGCCTGATTCGTCTCCAGCGCATTTCATTTTTATTCATTAGACCCTGGCTTTTATCGATCTCTCTTTTTGAGTGCCTCTATTTTTGCGGCCTCCGATATCAATCTCTTTCTAATGAAATCACGACTTGTGATACACTCTCATGAGTCTCGTGTAAGGAGGCCCCGACGCATATGATATAAGTTGTATATATGCCTTATTGGCCAAATCCGATGATGATGATGTGGCAATCCGACCGATTGCGGTAATTTTTATCGATACCTAAACCCTTCGCTTCCTCCAGTTATTTCAGGAAAGCCGGCGAGTATGTCTTACACCTCTCGATTTTGATCCAGTTATTCTGCCTTCAAGTACTACAATCTTCTACATACCTCCTACTACTGCAGATGTACCAATCATTCTCCTCACCTCATCATTTCTCTCGCAGCCTTTTACTACACGTGCTACCATTGCCCCTGCTACTACTCTACTCTAAATGCTCGCCTTCAAAAAGACGAAAGTTGACTGTCGAATCTATACTATAGTCATTCCCAGATCTCTTTTTTCATCGACACCAACATTCATCCCCCAACTGGAGATTCGGTTGGAGACTCCGATCTCCATCTCTATGTACCCGTTTCATCATACGCACTATCTACTTCTGAAACCTATCCTCGCTACTCTGTAACGACCCTTGTGCTAACCTAACTTCTATCAAATACTCAACTACCTTGGACGTACACTACTTTTGATTCTCTTACAAGCTGCATATACTCCGAGCGTGAGCGAACCATAGAACACGTCCGAAATAACGCTAGATTGATACTGTTTCCCCCACTTGTGAGAAGTGCAGGCACAAGTGAGCTCCTTATGGATCCTAGCTGTTCCTTTATGAGAAAAACACATTGGTCATCACAAAGATTTGTCTAGTTTTATCGCTCACACAAAATCTTTCTTTTCTTTAAATCAACTTTTATCTCATTCGAAACGGCAAGCTCACCCATCGAAAGCGAGTAAAATACGACAGAAAAGCCAGCGCGCGACAGGCTGACCGATTCGCAAAACCGTTTACAAAATTGATGACAGAAATGCATGCCTGTGCTCCCTCATGACGCGTTCTTTCGCAATCCGCCGCGGAAACGATTTTTTGTCGCCCCCCCAGCGGAAGGAGAGGCGTCCCTCATCACTACTCTGAGCATATTGATATCCTGCTTAGCCGCTCCCCCGTAGGCTTTGGAGAGATCGACCCTCTCGGCCTTCTTGGGTATCAACGATGACTCGGTTAACCAGCCGAGAGACATCGAAAAAAGAAACTTGAAGGCGTAAAGTGTGAAGTGTGGACCTAGAGGCGAGGTGAGCGATTTGATGTCTTGTTCTTAAGTAGTTGCTTTCCTTGGAGATTCTAGCTCAATAATTGCTGTAAAAGACTATAGAATCTTCAACCATCAATCATCGAGCGGCCATTACATAGCGGAGAGTAAACCAGCAGCCTGGTACTTGCCAACGCAACAGCAGTTATTTGTACATTCAGCCATGGTAAAATTAATAGCGACGAGTCCAGCTTGGTTCGTTGTCGTATACCCACTGCTTGGCCTCCTTTCTATTTAGGAACCTCTGTTTTTTCAAACGTCTCTGGAACTCTATCTCTTCCTTCGACTTTCGGCGTCTCCCTCGCTTTGTCGTAGCGAAGACAAGAGAGAGGAAAGCGGCGAGTAGCAGAACGCGCATTTATCGATGATAATCAGCTGGTCAGAATCTCGTTTCGGCTAAGCTGGGGCCGTATGCGGATACTGATTCGAGGGGTGAGTCAGATTTTTTGCTCAGAGAAAAAAATCACACAGTGAGTGATACGTCGTGATCCAGTAATTTTTTACTCCAGAGTACGAAATCAGAATCTTTCGAGCTTGAGTTGAATCTCGAGCGTGATTCAAAAATCAGAAGCCGATTTTTTGCTTGATTTTTACTCAGAACCTCTTATTCAAAATCAGATGGTCAATTCGCGGTATCGCTCGTTCACTAAACTAGCAGAACCCGTCGCTCCGCTCCGGGGTTCTCTAGCTCTTAGTCAGAGGGACCACGTCCCTCGCTACGCTCGAGTAAAAGCACATAGTAAAAACGGTATGGCCTTCGAAGAAGGGGCCGTGGCAGAGGAGTTCCATCGCTCGAAGCTGCGCCAAACCGTAGCCCTCGATCGAGCAGGGTTCATCAATGCACTTAATTGCGGGTGATGAGAAAAAATCGTTATGATGTTAGCCTCCGTTATGATGACAACTGGGACTAGGGCTACCAGCCAGCGAGTTGAGAACAAATTCATCATTGAGAATGGGTGGATAGGCAATAAAAACTCCTCGGGGAGGCTAAGATGGACTACGACGAGACACTACGTCCCAGTGACGGTTGGTTTGCGGACGGGAGACCATCACCAATGAGGTCATCTGCCCACTGACTCGTTGAGCAGAAGACTCCATTGGCGATGGAGGTCGGTCGGGGACGCCGAGCAACCACCCCTCGAAAACCACTCTTAGAGCAGCAACGAAGACACCTTTGATGATGAGTAATGAATGCCTCAGCCCGTGCCAGACACTGAGGGGCAACTCGACGCTTGGAACCGATGAGAGGCTAGGAGTTATCTTACCAGGTGGACCTGTTATCCGCTAGTACCGTACCGGACCGATACGCGATAATGGATCGTGTCACGTTGTTCATGCCAACTGGCACGTATGAACTTGTGCGCCACTCCTGCGCACTAGTCGCAGCAACTGAACAACCGGATTAAACCACGGACGGATGGTTGGCGTAAAGGACATGAGGGTCGCGACTTCTCATCTACAGCATCTATTGTGGACCACAGTCCGTGGTGCAAAGGGACGATAATAGAGGGAGACTTCGAAGACAACGATATAGACCACCAGCGTCACACCGGAGACAATGCTAGCAAACGGGACATTTGGGCCCGAAGTTAGGTCACAGATCCTACTGTTGTGTGCCAGAGTCGGCTGTATTATTGACAGTTCCGCCGGACTCTGAACCCCTGTGTATTCATACTTCAAATCATTTAGATCAGCTCTGGACAATTTTTTGACCGGACTGTATCAGTGACGCCCATTCAACGTTTTCGGAATAACGAGCATTCAAACAGCAGTGGAATCGGTTGAAAAAGCGCACGCTTGCTGAACATGGAAGATGGTGCTTCATCAGAATCTACACTGACCTAGGCTGGCATAGACTCCCTAGAAAAAACCTTGGTAGAACCTCTGTCTGCTCTGGGTGACCATAGTCGCCGATTTTGATAGTAGTGATGCATATAATAGAACTCTACCCGCACGAACTCTATACGCGGAGAGTTAAACTCGATTACAGTTCCACTCGGCAAGACTACAACGCAAAAGAGGCTTCATCGTAACAACATTCACGCAGCATTGATTCATGATTAGGTAATTCACGATAAACAAAAGGCGGTGTAATTAGTCGAAGTCGTCGTCGGATAGACGCACCCTGACTTTAGCGTCTTGTTCTCTTTTCATTTCCATCTTTCTGTCAAACTCCTTCTCTCTGCGCAACTGTTGTCGCTTCCTTTGCCCAGTTCTCGAGGAAGACTTCGACCCCGACCCGAAAGCGAGGGCTACGATGGCGACGAGAGACAGGATACGCATGAATGATCGATGATGAACTGCAACTCTATGATCGATGCTGAATCCTTCAAGCGATAAAGCTGGTGCTTTTCAACAGGAGACGGGACACAACACCACATTCACGTGCTGTCCCGTCTCATAAAATCGCGTTGAGGAAATGGCCAAGATTGCAAGATCAGACACTTGGCCTGTGTCTCGTCTCTGACAGCTTAGCCGAAACGAGATTCTGACCAGCTGATTATCATCGATGAATGCGTATTCTACTACTCGCCGCATTCCTCTCTCTCGTCTTCGCTACGACAAAACGAGGGGAGACGCCGAAAGTCGAAGGAAGAGATAGAGTTCCAGAGACGGTTTGAAAAAACAGAGGTTCCTAAATAGAAAGGAGGCCAAGCAGTGGGTATACGACAACGAACCAAGCTGGACTCGTCGCTATTAATTCTACCATGGCTGAATGTACAAATAACCGCTGTTGCGTTGGCAAGTACCAGGCTGCTGGTTTATTCTCCGCTATGTAATGGCCGCTCGATGATTGATGGTTGAAGATTCTATAGTCTTTTACAGCAATTATTGAGCTAGAATCGCCAAGGAAAGCAACTACTTAAGAACAAGACATCAAATCGCCCACCTTGCCTCTAGGTCCACACTTCACAGTTGACGCCTTCAAGTTTCTTTTTCGATGTCTCTCGGCTGGTTAACCGAGTCATCGTTGATACCCAAGAAGGCCGAGAGGGTCGATCTCTCCAAAGCCTACGGGGGAGCGGCTAAGCAGGATATCAATATGCTCAAAGTAGTGATGAGGGACGACTCTCCTTCCGCTGGGGGGCGACGAAATATCGTTTCCGCTGCGGATTGCGAAAGAACGCGTCATGAGGGAGCACAGACATGCATTTCTGTCATTAATTTTGTAAACGGTTTTGCGAATCGGTCAGTCTGTCGCGCGCTGGCTTTTCTGTCGTATTTGACTCGCTTTGGATGGGTGAGCTTGCCGTCCCGAATAAGGTAAAAGTTGATCAAAAGAAAAGAAAGATCTTTGTGTGAGCGATAGCACTAGACAAATCTTTGTGATGAACCAATGTATTTTCTCATAAAGTAATAGCACATAGTAAAAACGGTATGGCCTTCGAAGAAGGGGCCGTGGCAGAGGAGTTCCATCGACTCGAAGCTGCGCCAAACCGTAGCCCTCGATCGAGCAGGGTTGAGCAATGCACACAATTGTCGGTGACGAGAAAAAATCGAGAAAAAATGGCAAAATTTTCGCCGTTTTTCTAACCTCTTAGCCCTAACTCTTGTAGTATCGACGACGCTTGAGTGAGAAATCTTCGAGCTCGAGTGGTGAAGCTCGACAGTGCGATGGAGCATGGGCTCAGAATGGTTTTGCTTCCAAGGAAATGTAATTTTTTGCACACTCGCAAGGGAGAATTGAACGATACGATCTCCGATCGCGGCAGTGTTTCAGGCTATGATTGACGACGGCGAGTCGGACGCGGCGAAGCGTAAAAAACCGGAGGGTAAAGTCAGGCCTTTGAAGAGAGAGGCCAAGTTAGCGCGGTCCAAAAGGCATGCTGATAGTGACGAAGACGATGAGGATGATCGGAGCGAAGCTGTGAGAAAGTAGTAGTAGGGGGCCAGCTGGCGTTGTGCGTGAGGGTAGAATTCTTATGAATAATTTTGAGGCTTGTGAATAAGGTGTCACCCGCAGCACGTAGACTTCGCTGAAGAACAGCTCTGGTGTGGATGAGTGAGGGAAAACGGCGGCGTGGATTGGCGATAAGAGACGTATCTTGGGCGAGTTATTTCCTTACAAACAGGTTGACGTCCAAATGGAATTTACTCTTTCGATAGATGCTCGGTTTCCCTTGAGGCACAGTGTGAGGGTTTTGCCCGACCTTATTGCCGCAGAGTGTTCATGATACTGCGCATCACATGGCGATTCCCGCGCACTTCGCGGGGCCCAAAAAATTGAGCTTGCGTGACTATGGGTGTAGAGTAGAGAAGAAGGAATTGGTTTTCTCTTTGTTGAGGCGGTGGTAATAATGTGATTTATTGGTATTCAAACTCTCTTATGAGGGGCTCTTTCTCTTCATTTCCCAATCTAAAATGACAATTCTCGGAATCAATATGCATTAATATCAATCGTGATTATAGAACTGGACTAGATTTTGAATTGCCGCTCGCTAAGGAACAGCAGTCGTAGATTTTTTTGCCTGGATCGACTTACCCCTCTATTATCACCGAGTCCCTGCTCATGAATGAACAGCCCGAGAGTCTTTCTAATGTCTTTACACGATTGTGGAATTCCCGATCTTCGTGGGTCGCCAACCAGATCATATGTAAATATAATATAGTGCCCAATGCTATAATAAATTAATATATATAAAGTGCATTAGGTTATAAAGACTATATTATTAATATAATAAACATAGGACCAATAATAGATATATGATATCATTTATATGTTACATTTGATAGGATAGAAAGTCATGATAGGATCATTATTAATATGTATTGGAGGAGTAAATATTATTTGTATATATTATGAATATATTATGGAATTTGAGTTTTCTGTTGATGCTCAGGAAACTCGAGGAGAAAGCCTCCATTTATGAGCAGTTGATGCGGACGGCGGCGGAGGGCGGTGGTGGCACGAATGGCGGTGATGACGACGATCTCGGTGGCGACGGCGGCAGATTGGTGAATTTTGGTAGTAAAGTTAGGCAAATGGACGCATGGCAGAATGAGACGGAGAGGTATAAATGGGGAAGAGAGGTTCGGGGTATCTTAGGTTAAAGCGTGCAACCTACAGATCCTGCCTTTTGTCGTAGTGAGTCGTTGATTACAGTCGGAGTGTCCTGGGTCGAGTCATGTCGGGGGCGTCCTGTCGGGGGCGCTCGTTGGTTTTTGATGACGGGATATTCCGGTGGTATTGCGTATCTTAGGTCGACTCATGCTAAAGATAGATTGTCAGCGCGGCGTATCCTCTCAGATTGACTCCATCGTCGTCTTCGTCGAATGTCCCTGAGTCCGCTGAAACTTCCGAGGTGCAGGGTATGGACGGCGGGATACGTCAAGTGTTCGAGAGGTAGTGCTGGGAGTATCCTAGGTTGACCATGGGGAATGATGGAATTTATCATTGCTGTGCGTAAGGGAGCTCAGGACGGGAATACAACGACGCTTTCTGTATCATCTTGAAGTGTTATGAAGATATCTTTGCCATTAATATCCGTACAGTTCATTCTGCAAGATGCCAGAGCATAAAAATATTAATGAAGAAATTGATAAAAAAATTGATGAAGAATTTCGTGGCGGATTTTCAGGAACTATAACCCAGAAGACAGAGAGGCTGCTGATGCGTTCCATGCCGAGGCTGAAGCGGCGCAGGCGCGACTGAGGAGAGATGAGGAATGTAAGGGTCAACTGTGGGGTAATTCCCGACGATTTCGGAATAATTCGCCCATTTTAGTCCCTCGGGCGGTGGGACGTAGGGAAGCAATGAAGATGCGGTTGGCAGCAGCGAGGAAACGTCGGAAAGTTGAGAGCACAGAAGACGATAAAAATAATTGAAGTTTTACCTGGACGGTTGTGAGTAGTGTTAGTCATTGGTTGGTGGGAGTGCGTTGAGGAATTGCAAGAGAGCAAGTGGTGCGGGACACCAGATGGGCAACCTTGGCGTAATCGGCGTAATTACTGCCTTATTCTTTCGTTTTTGTGCCATGTTGAGCATGGTGTGGTTCTCGTACTCGCCGCCAGCAGAAGTGGACGGCCGTCAAACGTGTTCATTTGAGAGCGCGAAAATTTGGGTTTTCCAAAAGTTCAGCGGACAGCAGTTCCAGCAGGCTGTGGATGAGGCGATGAAGGGTGAGGGAAGGAGAGTTGTGGGCCGACCTTACTACGAGAAAGTGAGTTCAGGGGTTAAGGAAAGATCGAGGAAATCTCATTCAGTATCTTTCGAACTCGTCGGACCCGCGGCCGGACATACCGGTGATATACGACGATATTTTAGAAGGGCAAAAGGTTGGTACCACACCTTCCCATCATCGTCGTGCTGATACTGGTGTGTCAGGTCTCCACGACGGGGTTGCCTTTACCTCAGCGTGAGCAGATATCTCGGTTGCTGCCCTGGATGGGAGGGTATGATAGGCGAGAGCTCACGGAGGATGTAGGCCGGGATTCGAACTCCTCGCCCTCATCAGAAGTATTGGGAGTACGCTTATTTGGAGCACTCTGTTTACTGGGTTACTCGTTAGCGAAACCAATTCCAATTACAATGTTCGTACCTCGATTTATCGGAATGTTTAGCAACAATTGAGAGAGCGATTTTAACCATCGAAATTGATGATAAAGGCTGGTCGAGAATTCTGGTCACTTTGGTGAGATAATCTGCGTCTCTACGGTCTCCGGTCCTTCTGTGAGCCACCCGGCCGAGCCTAATTGGTTACGGGCGAGTGTGTGGTACCGATTTAGTTGGATATCCTCATATGTGGGAGTGTTGACCTAAAGAACGCCAAGTACCGAGCGGCGGCTCACGACCTGAAGGCCGAGTTGAAATTGTAGGTCACTTCCATTCATATGAAATCGTCCACTTTGGTTGTTGGAATCAGGCCGGCCTTCATCGACGAGTGTTGGAAACTCAAGGCTCGTCCTCATGATGAGCGTAAATTCGCGTTGAAGGTGAGAGGGGGCCTTTGAGAGACAAATCGTTCGTTGACGAGGAAAACCTTCGCTTAACGGGAAAACGAAATACGTGCAAGTGCTGTTGTCTTTTTTCTATTCGCAGTTTCGGGAATTTTTTTCGCAAAAATCGGTCACTCGCGTGAGGAATGCGCGAGGGAAAAATCATCCTCACCATTGAGGGGCAGGAGAGGATGGTGTTGCTACGTTGATTCCCATTCTTCCATCAGTCGAACATAAAGACTGTAAAGCATCGCCCCGCGTTTTTAGGTATTTCAAGGGATGCGCTTTTGCTTCTTGGGGACGTCCACAGAAGTTCGAGCGCAGTGAGTTCATCGCTACGATGTGTCCAGTGGTTGAGTCGGAGATTTATTAGTTTCAAGAGTGTTGCTATGTCGAACGGGGCGGCCAGTGTAGAGTCGAGGTTGGAGCAATGCGATGTCGCCGTCATCGATGATGTCTTCAACGAGACTGCTTTGGAGGTAAGGTATTCTTGGATCACTTGTGGCCACTCGAATTTCCTCAACGCTTACTAGTTTAGGAGGCTACGAGACGGGGTGTTATTGTTGCTCCTACTGCGTGGATTGAGAAGTGCTCTGCTGAAGGCCGCACTGTCCCTGTAGAGGGCGAGTTCAAGCCACAGTCTATGCGGGAGATACTCAAGCAGACCAAAGTGGGCTGTGTGATGCTCACTCATTTCTTGACAAGAGTTCTCGCGCTTCTTTCTTACCACTGATACTGACAATTCATGGTATTGCTACAGTAGATAGCTGGCAAGGGAACGACCGAAAAGTCCGAAGTAGGCGCGAAAAGATTCGCGGCCAGAGCCATCGAATGAGGGGAGTGGTTTCTGACGAAACCGCACTGTGGAGAATAATAGGCAAAATACTGAGATCGACGCGCCCGTGCATATACTCGAGGGATCTGAACGTGTGTGGGACTTCTTTCGGATATCAGTCTGGTAGGTTGTGCCGGACTCAGCGTGTCTGCCGATGTTGGGCCCCCTTGCCGGACAGTTGGTGTGTTTGGAGCCGCTCAAAAAAGAAAAGGACGGAAGTTATGAAAAGTAAGAAAAAGCATTCCGAGTTCCAAGCAGAATTTTCAATGAAGGAAAATTCTTCAGAGGAACTCAATTACAATTGTCAACAACACTGCCTATCCATCGAATCTCTTGAGTGTTACGGAAGGAGTGGTATGGGTTTTGCACGCATGCACATAGAAATGACATGCGCGGGGTTCGAACCTGCGTCTTGGCCATCAGATACCGCAGGCTGTGTTGGAGTTGTGGTATGCTTACTTGTGATGATCTTTTCGAAACCACTTCTCCCGACCACCCTGAACCCATCGCAAATATAGTCCTCTTCCCAAACGACCGAACCCGAGAATATGAGATCGTCAAGGTACAGGGTCAATGACCTGCAGCTTCCACTCTTCTGTCTTTTTTGCAGCGCGCGACCAAGGCTGAATTGACCGGTACTTCGTCATCGTCGAGTTCCCATTTACTGCCGTTTAAAGTCCACGCGGATTGGTTGGAGCATGTATCTGAGGTTGGCCCGTCAGGGACAGACTGCGATGTAAGATACCTCTGCTGGTGATCGCTGTTATCGAAGATGAAGATACTGGCTTACCGAGTTGGGTCGGTGAAAATACGTCTGAAACGGTCGGCAACTATGGCAACTTCGACGTCGGTCGATCCTTCCCAGAACAGGTGGGTCCGTGGGGCGTTGAGAGTGGCGGGAAAATGGAAATATGATTGAGCAGCTAATCCTAGTTCCATCTAACCAGCAGAAAGTATGGTGGTATTATATGTATTTATTTTCCTCAGTCGTTCGGGGATTCCGATGGCCAGTCAGTCTTCATTGCGAGGGGCTGGTCTCCCTCCACGACAAGTGAAGCGAACTAGAACTGGACAGATATACCCTCACACTACGGTAGGAGGTTAGGGCGCAACCAGGGTGACTGCGGTAGACGAGTAGTTAATGAATAATAATATGATAGCGATGGGCTAGTGGTAGACAGTTTGTAGCTCAATGGTGTCGCTCGCCCTGGCACAGCTCATAGTCCTACGGTATAGCTATCCTATCGTAAGGGTTGGTGCCGGCCAAGCCGCTCATTCTCCCATTTAGGTCAATCGAACGATGAGTAGGGGGCCACTGGCTGCGGGTATGATGAGCGTTGGGGACTCCGGCGGGGATGGGGTTTGGATTCGGCGTCGCTGCCGGCGACGCAGCACGAGACTCTGACTAGGGATGGCGGGAGATCTCCGAGTGGAATCTTTGCGGGAAAGAACATAGTAGGTTAACCTGCCTCTCACGTAAGTGAAAGATATTTTAGGTTGTCTTGGGCTTCACTGATACTGGCAAAGAGCGTGCAGTGGCGATGCAGTTGAAGAATCATGGGAGCGAATCTTGAGGCTTTGACGGGATTTGGAACGAGTAAGCTGTTCTGATATGTTGTTGTTGGTTTTAAGTCTGATAGTGGGCTTAATCAGAATATCGCAAACGGTGTAAGGGCAGCAGAGGGTTCAGATATGTATCACCCTGAGTAATTAGTGCGTTCTTCACTACTATAACGACTATAAAAGAAGCGATGAGAACTTTCGGATGGCTTTGCCCACGCACACCGACCCCTGGTCACTGATCAAAGCTCTGGCGACGATTGCTGAAGCGTGCTGTCCCCCTGTTGGGAGAGCGTCTTAGCATCCTTTCAAAAGTTCTCGCTCATCTCACATTGCCGTGGGCCTGAAATTGTTCATCGCGGAGTCATGTTGTTCTTGCAGGCAACGTATTCGCGTATGTATTGGAAGACGGCACATCTGCACCACCCAACGCCTCGTCCGAGAGCCTTCAAGTGTCGGCTAGATGGGTCGGTCCCTTTCTGCATACAGCCAGTATTCGTCGCTTGCTCAGGTTCTCGGCTGCGCTGAGAGTCAAAGCCTGCTTCCGGTTAGCTCCAGTGTGCTGTATAAGCCCTGCTGCTCTCGGCTGCCATTGCCACGGTATGAATTCACTACGTGCTGCTACTTCCGGATGGAACATTTGCCGAGATAATTTCCTTCGTGAATCTTGGTGATGATTCATTCGTTTCATATAAATTATGATAATCAGTCATTCAGTAGTATCGCAACGGATGCTACTGAATGAGTGGAAAAACTGATTGCATACTTCACGGTTTCCGAGATAACCGTAAAGTATCGTCATTACCATCGTCTGCCTCTGCTGTACCGCGTTGGTGTGACGGACGACGTACTGGGTGAACGACCGTGTGTGTGAGTCCAACGCCCAGAATCGGTGTAGGTGGTCTAGTACCGCCGTATATTGATTTAGCAAGGAGTTAGTTCGAACGAGTTCTCAAACCAGATAATATAGCGCTGAGAATGGAGTGTAGGGAAAAACTGAGACACTTCAGTTAGGCGGTAATGAACTTATGATATCGTTTTTGTAGGTTTACAGGAGTGTCAGCTATGTTAACCGACAAGAATAAGGAGATATTCGAAGAGACGAAACGCCTAGTGAGAGCGCTGGGTGGTCGAGCGTAAGATACGCGTATGCGTGATGATCACGAAATGGGTCGCACAGGTACACTACTGCGGAGGTTCGGAACTCCTCTCCGGGGATCAGGATATCTCATATTATCTGTTATGATAGCGCGCAAGTCACGACACGGCAGAATCTGATTAATTGGGCTAAGAAGTGCAAGGCTATCATTGTTTTTACGGAGTGGCTCTATGCGTGCCTTAGACAGGGTGAAAGGTAGGTGGCCACGGCTTTGCTGTTGCATGCAACGCACAAGTATTATCATCCCTGTGAATAGTACTAGTATTTGGGAACTCACAGTACACCATTCTTCCTGGTATTTGATACGCTCTTCTATGATGGTACATCGCACGAAACCCTTATGTTGGTGTCTCGTTACATCATCATCTATTTTTTAGTCATATTATCACTACATCTCGTTCAAATTTGTGCGGTCGTTTTCGTCACTAAGTTTCCGTTCATCGCCTTGCCTGATTGCCTCCATACGAACTGATACGCCCGTACCTCTCAGGGTGTCTGAGCAGCCTTTCACTCTGGTGCTTCATCAAGAGCCGAAGCGAAAGTCCCTCGGGGGATCTGAGATTCTTCCTCTCAGAGGGTGGGTTGGTCTTCCTAATAATCTCTTCAGCGTTGAGGCTCAGATTCACGGTATACATTGAGGGCGATGGAGAGGATCTATCGGAGTTGGATGCGCTCATCGATTCCACTGGTGCAGCACGGTCGAGTGGGTGGCCCGGCCACCGTGTCCCGACAGACTGTCTGCAGACACGAGTGGCCGTGCTTTTGGGGGAGCTGAAGCGCTCCTCTGTGGGTAGGTCGACTCGTCACGTCTCTCTGCACTGTTTTCTGTCAGTTCAATCGGGATGTAGATGTCCTCAAGTCCGCCCTGAGTGGTTGAGGGAGTGTCGGCAACAGGGACGAGCTGTGGCGCCTGAAGCTTTCCCTGCTGATTTCACCTCTTCTAGCCCTCGGAAGTCGATGGCGCCGAGGAGAGTAGAGGCCCCCTGTGACGGTGTTACGTGGGATAATGATACGAAGGCTAAGCTGAGCAAGGCGACAGGACGGAAGGAAAGAATTGATGCTGCTTCTACTGGTGGATAGCATTTCTCAATTTGAAATGAAGTTTGATTTCACCCTTATTATTGTGGGAGTTTCGTTTTGAGGGAGCCGGAGAGAGTTGGGGGAGCTCATCCAAGGCGAAGCTCATAAACTCCTCCTTGAGGAGAGGGGCTGGTATCATCCACCGCTCGTGCATTAGCTTAGAATCCGTACCACACCATGCAGAACAGTTTCAGCAGTGCAGTAAAATGCCCCGTATCAACATTGGTGTATCGAGTTCCTCTGAAGAATTTTCCTTTTTCTGAAGAATACCACATCTCGCGTAACAGCTCTGAAATTGCAGTATCGTAATGCGTAGTGCAATGATGTTAACGAGCTCCTCTGAAGAATTTTCCTTACTTGAAAATTCTGCTTGGAACTCGGAATAGTCTCTTTTATTTACATGCGTTTACCTCAAGATTTCACTGTCGAGGTCGAAAATCGCCCCGAGCATATAATAATGTGGCGACTGCGTTCGAACGCGTAAACGATACCACATCTCGCGTAACAGCTCTGAAATTGCAGTATCGTAATGCGTAGTGCAATAATGTTAACGAGTTCCTCTGAAGAATTTTCCTTACTTGAAAATTCTGCTTGGAACTCGGAATAGTCTTTTTTATTTACATGAGTTTACCTCAAGATTTCACTGTCGAGGTTGAAAATCGCCCCGAGCATATAATAATGTGGCGACTGCGTTCGAACGCGTAAACGATACCACATCTCGCGTAACAGCTCTGAAATTGCAGTATCGTAATGCGTAGTGCAATAGTGTTAACGAGTTCCTCTGAAGAATTTTCCTTACTTGAAAATTCTGCTTGGAACTCTGAAATTCATCTGCATGTCGTATCTTCGCTGCACCAAGGATTGAGACTCGCAGTCGTAGCGTTCAGCGGTCGAACTCTCCCCTCCCAAGGGAGCCGACGTGCACGACGTGCAGGGCACGCATGCGCCCTGCAGAGCGGAGCGAAGCTATCGGTATAATTTTGAATCGAAATTCTTTATTGCACCTTGACTTCCGTCTGCTATACTGCATGGTTAATGGCCCATGCGCTACCACTCTTCGCCGCGTTTCTTTCCATGTCGATCTGGCGGGTTATTCCCGGCTGTTTGGAGCTCCATTACGTAGAAGTAGACGGTTGAGAAACATCTTGGACTCGCGAGTGATGGGAGGTTCCGTTCTTTTGCCAGGGCGGTTTTCGATTATATCTCGTTAATGAAGCAGCCCAGTCGCTGCAACTGGTAGCGAAGTGCATGGCCGTTATCTTTTCCCTTCTAGCTCTATTGAGCTCTAGATACATGAATATTCTCTTACCCTGAATGCTGCTCCCTTCCTACAGCATGCCTCGATTGTGTGGAATTCAACATGCTCCAATTCAATGCTGCTCCCTCAACATGCTGAATGTGCTTTATGCGTGACCGTCAATACCTGGTTTTTTCTTGTCAGTTTTCCTATCAATGCTTGCCAACTGCACCTCGTCGTTCATTACTCGTTACTTCGCTACAGCCGCTCCCAAGGCCGCTGCAAGTGCCCTTCCCTTCGCCAACCTCGCCAAGGCTCAAGCAGCTCTTACCAAACACGAGGATAAACTGAAGAAGGCTCAACACGACCTCCTGTTGAAGTATGCGTCGCTGGAAAACAACAGGAGGGAGAGGGAACAGAATGTTAAAGACGCGGAGAAAAAGTAATAACTGCAGATTGGATGATTGCCGCCGTTGCAAGTCAGCGGCTGACAATGACCGTCAATAGGGTTAGCACTTAAGCGCTGTAATGATCGGCTATAGTAATGTTGTAGTATAAATCACGCTAGGTTATCGAGGATGTCCGAGTAAACGTAGGGGAACAGGTCTTGTATCACCCACACTGTCCTTAGCCAGCACTCCGTCAAAGAATGTTTCAGCTTCCTTCTTACAAGGTTAACGTCATCGACAACTTTAGTGTAGTTTATGCGGTTCTTTTCTGTATAGTAGAACTGAATTCAAGCGTCGCTGTCACTAACCGAGGACCCTGAGCTCCGCTGTAATCTTTATTTCTTTCCAGAAGCGTTGAGTATTTCTGTTTCTCCTGTGGATCCTTTGTTATCAGAATCGTATGGTGCAATGATGTTGTTTTCATCATCGTTGTTTTTTTCCATTCATTTATCACGCAAACGGTTGGCATGATCAGCCCGACGCTGTTTACCGCAATTTCGCTTCAACTGGATGGCTCCTCGCAATAAATCATGAGTGTACTTCTCATCGCTCCGAACGATTCCATATGCATTCGTTGGGGAGGAATACTTCAATATTGTGATTCTCGTCATGCCATATCTTCCGTGCAGAGTTCGCTGCACTCCTTCTCGGTTATCGCTAGCTCTCCGGGCTTCTCGAATTTTACAGGCCAAAATATGCTCCGTTCCTTTGTGCTGAGATGCTCTTCACAACGTTGCCGATCGTTGCGTTCCGCTACGATGCTCATGTAAATGACGACACCTGTCGCCTGGCGATGCTGAAAAATTGTCGTACCCGACGTGCATGTACCTTTTCTCCTTCCTACCATTTCAAACGTATCGTGTGTTCTTATGATTAGATGATGATCGCGATTTTTCCTCTGGGATTTGTGGATTTTTCGTCGAAATTTTTCCCTTAGGCACGTAAAGGTTTTCGCGGCCAGCATAGTGGACGTCGCCACCAAGATGAACGAAGCGGGCGATTTGGCAGATCAGCTGGCGAGCAAAGAGGAGGCTTCGGAGAAATTGAAAAGTGTCGCCGAGGGCGTTTCGATCGCCAGAGACTTCCTAGTGAGAAGTGTGATGTTGCAAAAGTACCAAATCGAGCCGTTTACCGTCGGAGAAAGGAGAAAAATACGATGTCGCGCGCCACGAAATTGCCCCGGAGAGTGCAGTAAAGCAAGTTAAGAAGGGCGAGGAGGCGTTTGTTGATGGGGTCTCGAAGGAGGGATGGAAGATGGGGCGAGGACGTGCTGAGGAAGGCCCGGGTGAATCTGACGCAAAAGCAGTGAGAAAGTTGGGAGTTGTGGTCGGTTGCGTTTCGGTACTTTTATTAAACATTGAATTGGATGTTGTGTTGGTCATTCTGCTGTGGACGGGTCATACCACAATCTTCCCGAACTCGTCTTCCTTCAGTTAGATGTGTTTCACACACAGTAGCATCGCTGTGAGCTGTGATTGAAAGTCACTTGTTTTGCGATGGCGAATCCATCGATTTTCTTTTTAACGAGGAGATAATTATTGTATCGTCCCATGCAGCATTGCGGCCAAGATAGTAGAGGGAAAGCGGGGCGTGCGTTGAGTATCTGTCCGGGTGAATGGCATCTTTGAGGTTACTTTTGTATAATATGTCTCGGGTAACGTCTTCAACCTCAACTTCTCATCGTCCAGGAGTGCCGGCCATGCAGCAGGGTGGTGCCATGCCCGCTACGTCCAAGCGGAACTACAAGAAGGCCTTGGAGTTGGCCAAAAATGCAGCACCGTTGTTGAAAGGGTAGTAGGTTCGGTGCGCAGATGGCAATGAAAATTAAATTTTCGAGAAATTTTCCTCGGGAAATTTTCACCGAATATTGTGTCGGCGATGGCAAAATTGGTTAGATGTGAAAGTTACATTGATGTCGAATTGTTGTGCACTGTTAGTACTAGGGGTGTGGGAAGGTCTCGCTCGATGTGGCGAGGGTCGAGCGACGTAGATGTCGATAGGTGCTCAGTCAGTGTAGCTCAATTCAGTAGCATATTGTTTTTGATCGCGGGAAAACATCCGTCGTAAAATCGTGGGGATGGGATTCGTCGCCGTTTTAATGGGAGATTTTCTCCCTCTTCGAGACAGGCGGTTCTGGAGTTGCACGAAAGTTGAAGCAACACGTTGTCTTATTGCATGGTTTCGAATCGAAAATTTCGATCACTTCAATTTCCCTCTCTTCTATCAGATCTTCGACCTCGTCAGCCGACCGGGAGCAGGGCATCGCGTTGCTCACTGAAGCCATCACGCTTGCTCCGGATAAAGCAGCGTTCTATTCACTCCGAGGGAAGGCCTTTGCCCACGATGGGATGTTCCAACGGTGAGTCGAGGTCGTTGCTTGGGAATCGATCATTTGGGCGCGCGCACTTGTTATGAGAATGAACGGGATCATTGAGTAGAATCGTTGTAGATTTCTGTCCGTCTGATCTGTAGATCGTCTGATTTCCGCGCCGCGAAATTGCCGTTTTTTTCAGGGCGCTATTCGACTACTCTATGACGATTCGATTGGAACCTACTGCTGCGAAGCACTACGGATGCCGGGCTGAATGTTTCAAAAAGTGAGTAATTTCCGGCCCGAAAAATAAAGAGAAAGGGCCGGAGAAATTTCACTGCCATAAAACCCCAAAAAAGCTGGCAGAGATGCGATTCTAGGGAAAGAAGGGATTTTGGTTCGCTTATGATCGTTATATTCACGGCGATGAGTGAAAACAGCAGGAGTCTCATGTTTCGTCTCCACTCAGACTTGGTAGAGTTGCTGATTGCTTGAAAGATTATACTGAAGCGGTACGGCACGAGAAAGGGGGTGGACGATATATATTTGAGAGGGCTATGGTACTACGGGGGAACAGGAGTTGCGTTTGGTGTGGTGTGATATTGGAATGCGAACACATATCTAGATATTGGAATTGACCAGTGAAATCTTGTTGTTCGTCGAACTGACTCAATTCACAGCTGGTTTTATTGTTGAATGCTGTGCTAGGTCAGTGCATGATAAAATTTCCACATGATTCTCTTCTAATCGATCGCGTGATCGATTTGCTCGCCTCTTTCAAGGGTGGAAAAAGAACTCGGCCATGTTGACTGTTCATTCGGATTCACCCGGATGTCTTTCACGTTTGCAGGTACATTTCGAAGTTGGCGATTATTCGGCTGCAGCTCAGGATATTACTACGGCCCTATCGAAAGAGTGCGCTAACCCCTTCAGGGCGTATCTATGTAGGGGTATATGCCATCGCCATAACAAGGTGAGGAGATCTTGGCCACTCTTCCGATCTTACATTTCTTCAACGCATATTTAGTGAGTACAACACCTGAAGGTGAATATGTGCGGAAAATCTCGAATCATTTCTCCTAGCATAGAGGAATGTCATTACTGTATCGTCACCAGCTCGTCCGGGCTAACTGTCGAAGTATGATTAGAAGCTGGGCCGACATGATCCCTCTCGGCCCTGAGGTCTATGGCCATCGGCGAAAGCTGGGTGACAGCTAAGGTATATAGGGCACAGGATCAAGGCATGGTAACTATGAGTCCACTGGAAGCACCGGAGCCACTGATAACCAACCCTGTAAGGGTGCCGCTGGTGTCAACCACAATTGTGGCCGGCCTGCTAAGGCGTGGGGTGGCCGATGCGCTCAAAAGCATCCTAGTGCGAAACGAGACGTACTCGGAGCGAGTCAGATATCTGCTGCTTGGTCTCTTGAGCGAGCCCGATGTAGACCACTCTTCTCCAGGCGTACGGCGATCGCTTGCTTTTTGTTGAGTGCGCGCCTCGTTCTCGGTCATTGACCAGACACGGAACTCCCTCGCTGGGGTGTACGTCGCGGTCGGTGTTCCCATTGCCCTGACTCCGAGGTTGCCTTGAAGACACCCGACCCAGGATGGATGTCCTGAGAGGTCGAAGAGGGCACTGTAGGTGCTGGGAGCGGTGACCCTAGACCCCCCGATCTAGGTGACCCACCCTAGATCGGGTCACCAGCAAGTTCTTCACAACCTCAACGCTTCGTTGGGTGGGAGGAGTGTTGCAGGACTCTGTCTAAGGAGCAGAGCATGGCGCCGATAGAAACTTGGAGGCAGGTGCGGGTTCATTAACCGGTGCTGGCGGCTCGCCAGTGGCGAGTTGAGTCGACCTTGACAGACACACTTGGGTGTCCCGCTGACCTGCAGCGTCGTCCGCGCGTGGAGTCCAGGTTGACGGGGTCACCTGCTCCTGCTCTATTGCCAACTCTCCAATAGACTATTGGAGAGTTGTGTATGAAGGTGATACTCCCGAATGAGTCTGTTGGCTGCGTGAGCCATGTATGATCATCAGCTCAACGCTTATGGGTCGAACACCTGACGCCCGTGTAGTAGCAACTCGAGGCCCATATGATGGGTACTACGGGCAAGGAGGTTCAGAGGGGCGTGCGGGCCTCCAACCTATCCAGGCCCCAGTCAAACTCCGTCAAGTAGGGATAACACCTGACGGCGGACATCTGTGGAATATATCGAGGCAATTCTCGCAAGATAGAGAGTTGCAATTACAGTTTCGTCCCCGGCTTGTTTGAGTTAACTCTTCAAGTGTATTTGAAATCAGTCTCTTGGTCTCACTTGAAATATGGGAACTTAATTCTGAAAATTGACAGGTTTGTGTAATACTAACATGATCAACACAAAGCTTATTGTTAATGGCATTTTGCACGAAGCTCTCAATTTGAGAGCAAGATGATGATTTTTCAGGACATCGGTCAAAGTGTTGATGACTTGAATAAAGCGATCGAGCTGAATTCGGCGGATACTGATGCTCACGACCATCTTGGATTGTCTCTGGTGAGGGGCTGTTTATCGCGAAACGGATAGACGCGGATTGAACGAACTACGGTTTTTGTCACACGCCTCTGGGTTTCTATGTATCGTGTATTCAGTTACTTTCACGTGATTATAAAGGGGCGTTGGGGGCTTTCACGAAGGCGGTGGTTGGTTGCACTACACCGGCGGAAGATGGCAGAAAGGCGAGGTGAGCTGCCTGAGGGCAGTCAGAGAAAACATGGATGACAGTGGACTTCTGTGAAACGCTATTTTTTAATGTATAGCATCACACATTACTGGCTTAACGTTGGCTAGGCGTTAAGAGCAGTCGTCACTTGAGTATTGACTTGAGCGTTATTGCATGTTGAGGCGAAGTGCTACGACTACACGTCATGTTGTTCACGTTTTAGACAGCTTCCCGGTGATAGTTCGATTTATGGCCAGGATGGCTTCGTCCATTGGTTGGTGCGTCGTGTGGTGGTTATTCTCTGTTGTGCTCTGTGAACACTCTCCGGTTTGTTCGGCGTCATCATCATATTGGAGTTTCGGTTTTCCGTCCTTGGGCTCGGGAGGTCGCGCGCCACGAAATTATTTTGTTTTAAAGGTACTTGAACCACCGGGGATTGGTGCAGCATCAGTTGAAGGAATACGATAAGGCGCTGGAGGACTACACGGCGAGCCTTCAATTGAACTCGCCTGAGGACAACACGTATTTTAACAGGTGAGAACTTTTCACTGCGCCACGAAATTATTTCGGCTGATAAGTTGGGTGAACCTCGTCTTGCTCAGGGGGAACACATACTGTTTACTGGAAGAGTACGAGAAAGCAATCGAGGACTATGACAAGGCGATGGCGATTGATCCGAAAAATGCCGAGTAAGTTCGCCTGAATTTTAGTGAGTAAAAATTTTGAATTCTCTCGAATTTTCTGGTGAGTTCGCCTGAAGGAGAGCCCGAATTTTCTAGAGACTAACCTTTTTCGGCGTGACTGTGCAATGTAGATCGTTTTGGGACTGTGCGGTCCTGAGACTGTTGGTCACTGCTTGATTGCTAGAAGTCAATTGAATGAGGATACGAGGCTGAGTTGACCAGGCTGGTTGTGGCTTTCTTTGACTGAGCGCGTCAGCAGTGAGGGTTGGAAATGAGGAGGACACGGCGTAGACGTACGCACTTCATTCGCCAGTTTGTGCTCGGATTGTATGCTTTTCGGAATGGTAGAGGTATCATGAGCGTTGTCTAGAGCAGGACTGTTGCGGGGGCGTGAGCGTGATTAGCATTCTGAAAATACTAGCGGACAGCTTCACTAGCAGAGACTAATTGTACTCGTGAAACCACTTTGCATCAAACTGGAAAATGTAGACGAGTATTGCGGGAGGAAGTGAAGTTTAAGTAGTATGTTGGAAAAGTGAAGAGAAGAGAAGAAAAAAAATCGGAAAAAAAGTACGGAAAAACGGAGAGTAAAGAAAAAAAAGTACACACAAAAGCTGAAAGTGTGGAAAGGTTTTTCTGTAGCTTGCAAAGTTCACTTTGCACGACTCACCTTTCGTCTCGATGATGATAGTGTTCGGGTTGATGTTGATTTACCAGATCTAGGGACACGTTTTATTTCTGGCAGGTACAGCCACTATAAGGGGTTGGCGCACGAGAAGGCTGGCAGGACCGAGGAGGCCATTGAGAGCTTCCAACGCGCTTTGGAGAAAGATGATACCTACTTGGCCGCGGAGTTGCATCTTGGCATGATGTGAGTGCTCGAGAGGGTTGAGAAATTTTCCGGAATTTTCTCAGAAATTTCGGAGCCGAGGGAGATTTTTACTCGTGTTGCGAAACCAATCGTCGTTTTAGCCTACTCACAGTTTTATGAATATCGGTTTGACTGTGATGGGGTTCATGGGTATCTTGTTTGCTATGAACGCAACAGAACGAGCCTAGCGGAGTGTAGGCTGCAAAATTTTCCCGTCGAATTCTCGCAAGAAAGATCCAAAATACGCTGAGTTTTTTATTTTGAGTTTTTCTTGGTCGACTCTGCGTATCTCTTGACTTTGTAAAAGGTCACCTTAACTTGCTAGGTATCGTAGAAGTGGTAAATTCGAGGATTCTCTGGCCTGCTTGATGGACGACCGTTTCGAGGCGATCGCTGACAAGCGAATGCTGGGGCAAGTCTATGAGACCCGAGGCCTGATTTTCCGTGACATGGACAGGTGAAACTCGACAGCGTCACTCCCGCACTGGAAAGATTCCTCATGATTTGTTTGTGCGCAGGCTGGGAGAATCTTTGGGTTATCTAGATAGGGCGATAGAAGTGGTGGAATCGGCGAGAGGAGAAGAAGTGCCAGAGTTGAAGGATGCGCTAGACGGAGCGATAGCGGAGTATCTTTTTAATCGAGGTGTGGTGAGGTCGAAGCTCAAAAGATACGAAGAAGCTCTGGCGGACTTGCATGAGTAAGCCTGCCTTAGCCTGGGTCAGTTGGTGAGCATTTGGGGATGGTGTGGTATCATACCACACCATCACCAAATCCTCACTGATCTGGCATGTACGCATGCGTTAGGTCGTTGAAGTTGTCGCCGAAGGACACAGCGGCAGTGCTCAATGAGAGGGGTATGTGTTGGAAATATCTGGGCAACCTTCCCGAGGCGATATCTGACTTGTCAGCTGCCGTTGAGAAATCTGGTAAGTGAGCAAGATTGCAAGATTTCACCCCAACTTCGCTTTGTTCAGGAGGAACAGTACTGCAGTACCTGTGTAATCGTGCCCAGTGTTTCCTTAGAGTTCGGTCTCTTCACCCGTGCGGACGATGACTTGTCCAAGGCGATTTCGATTGGTGGTAGAGAGAGCCGAGGCAATTGTCTTTACTACCGTCGTGGTGAGAGGGAGGGTCGTGACCGCGCGCCACGAAATTCGGGATGCTTTTGACCAACGTAGGTGTCGCCCGTTTCGTACAGCAGCGGTTCGAGGAGGCCATCAAAGACTTGCGGAAGGCGGTGCACTCGGACCCCGCCACCGGAAGCGTCGATGGCAGATCTCTATTACCACCTCGGGCTCTGTGAGGTAAGTTGGAGGGAAGCTGTTACTAGTTCTACTCGAGAGATATTTAGAACAGTTGCGCGAGTTGTGGTATTTCACCGGAGGCGCATGTTCTTGACACTGCGCTCGCTTGCGAGAATATCCTCCCTCGGTTTGGTGATGTTCGGAAATTGGATTTTCGAGCGGTGTGCTGTTGGTAGCGACCTTCAGCAGAAACGCCTTCAGGAGTACTATTCTTAGCATAACGTCATTTTTTCGAGTTCTCTTTCCCGCGGGGCTCTTATTTTCACCGGATTGCTTTTGGTCTAGGACGAATATTATGATCGATCTCAGGCGAACGTTGGGACTCGGCCGCAGCGAGCCTTACACGCTTTTACGGAAGCGATGAAGTGTCTGCCGAGTGAGGGGCCACCGAAGCCTCATTACGTCCACGAGAAGGCGAAGGCCTTGCAGATGTGTGGTGAGCATGAGAAGGCCCTCAGACATTTCAGTGAGGTAAGCGGAGGAAACTGGCACTTGTTCGAAGCATAACTGAGGGAGTAGGGGTGTTGGAATCTTGCACACTTGAAATTCCTCAAGAAATGGATATATTCTGATAGAAATCCTGTTATAGAGAATTTACTTGTAAGCTAGCGGCGGCGAGAGCTGCGCTATGAATCTCGTTCGCAGGGCCGCTGTGAGGTGCCCGTGCTCGACTCTTTGTTGCTTCGCTCCGCCTAGTGATGTGTTATTTTCAGGTCCTCCGATGGCAGCCGTTGAACGCGCGGGCGATGTTCCGGAGGGCGTTTAGTTTCAAAGCGCTGAAGATGTTCGACGAGGCGGCCGAGGACTTCGAAGCCGCTCGGGAACTGGAGCCCAACGACATGCGATTTGTGGTGAACTACAAGAAGATAGCCGACTACGAGGCGGTCACGTTGGGGCCTGCGGGATACGAGGTCAGTTTGATAATCTCTTTGCGGAATGAACGCGTGTTGTATGCAAAAAACGCGTTTTTTGTTTTCTTCGCCGAAAATGGCCGGAAAGTTTGGAGAAGACTGGGGTGTTATTATTTGTAGGAATGTAACCTGTTGCATCACTCGATCGTTTCTTGTTGGAGCGATGCAAGAAACCCTCCTCGAGGATCTTCCGATTCGGGTCTTAGAAAATTGGGCGTGTCCTACTGCGGTGACTAGAACTCGACACTTAGGGTTCTTATTAGATCGAAACTTCGCTATACCATTACTTCACTTCAGTGATACCAAACCTTACCATAGGAAAGAGTATTACTAGAGCTAGGTGTGATGAGAAATCTCTACCAACACAATCACGCTTAGATCGGATGAGATCAGCGGTGTGCTTGCCGTGGTCCGACCTAGTTGAAGTTGATGTTATGATTTGTTCTGATGGGGTCTTGATCGAGCTGTTCACGATGTAGCTGGCTATTGCCTCGCTCTCAGGACCAGATGCCCTATAGGGATGCCAAGGCTTCGGCGGTGCCGAGTTTGGATCGTGGGGTGGCCAAGTATAATGAGCTGGTGGCTGAGGTTGATGACGACGATGACGATGATGATGATGATCTGTGATGGTTGGTTGGCATGTTTGTAGTGGCTGCTCAGTGTTCGTCGATGTCGCACCTCGTCACACACGATGTGGAGAGATACTTTTGTGGCGTTGAGTGAGTGTGTTAATCATGATTTGTGGGTGGTGTGGTATGGACTAGGAGAAGTTGGTATAAAACGAAAGAGTTGGACTGGGTTATCGAGAGAAAAGACAGCTGTACTTTAGCCGAGGGTTGGCTCGAGTGTGGTTGGGAGACGGTGAGTAGGTGATTACGCAGAAGTGAGACGTGAAGTTCAATCTTCTCGATGTGTGTGTTTGTGAGTTTAAAGTCCACCGCAGACAGAACGGCTTAGTTGGGCTATTACCATCGATGTATCATCTGAGGGGGATTAGTTCTCTATGAATTGTGCCACCTATTGGTATGGAGTTAGTGTCTGGCCAGTCCATTGTTATGATAACGATAAACTGGCCTTGGCATGGTCTACTGTGCGCTGTTGTTATCGTCTAAGGAGTTGATGACGAGGAGTGCACGAAGAGTAGAGCTTCTCAGTCGGTGTGTCGACCTCAACGCTCTACCTTTTTCCTGAGGCGCTTGATGTTGTGGCCGGGTGGAATCCGAGCAATCCTTCTTTAAGTATCATTTATTTACTGATGGCCGTCGCTGCGGCTAAGGCTGGGCCTGCGTCCAAGGTGAGAGCTTGCTGCCAGGCCTCAGCGGCGAAGATCCGCTTGTTCTCAGGGTAACCGATCCCGCCGACGACAGTCCCTTAGGGAGAGTCTGGACCGAGCTAACGAGCTGAGGGAATCGGTCGAGAAGAAGTACGGTGTTGGACGGCGAGGGTCTGGCAAGTCTCATGACGTTAAGCTTGTCGTCTGCGGAGACGGGCTGGTGGGGGGTCGATCGAGGAGCAGGACGCCCCCACAGACAAGGGCGGCGAAGTCACCGAGATTCACCCGGGAGGCTGAGGGTTCGACGAAGGACCCGACGGAACGGTTTTGGAGTGCACTGGAAGGGAAGATAGTTGAGCACCGGGTTCAGCATATCATGCCCGAGGAACACGCCAAGCAGGCTTTTATCGACCGGAGTGTATCACCTTCAAGGCCGTCTGTCGCGGAATCGACTCTGAAAGTGCAAGCGAGCGCGCCTGAGCCGGAAGAAGCGGAACGGTCATCAGCAGACAACGGCGAGGTGGAAGTTAGTAGTGAGATCTCGTCTCTGGTACGACAGTTGCGGGAAGATCGTGATGGTGGTGATGGACGGGAGGGTTCTGTGGAAGAGGGCGATGATGATATCCTGGATCGGTGGCGGGCTAGGCGTAAGGGCCTAGGGATAGTATTCGACTCTGTTGATACGGTGATAGAAGATGATGATGATGCGGGTGGTGCGGAGAGAGTGCTGGAGCGAATCAGGAAGCGGCTGGGGAGAGTGGAAGCACCGACGGCCTCAACGCACAAAGCGTCGATGTCGCCGAGCCGCCTTGTGAGACGACTTCTGCGTAGACATGACAGACTGGAGGACTCACTGGTGCTGACTTCTTCATCGTCGTCGTCTACGTTCACATCATCGGCTCGGCAGTCGTCGTCGTTGCCTGAATGTGCCTCGACGGCAAGGCCGTCACCAGAAGTTGAGAGTGTTGTCCCGTCGATCGATCTGTTGGGTAGCCCACGGATGGGTGAGCGGAGGGTTCCGTCGGTATTGGAGTCAGCTGCGGTAGCGAGTATCAGCTTTGATTTAACTCCACGCGAACCCTCGCAGCAGCCTCGGGCTGGGTCGATGGACTCGCTGGCTTTGAGTGCGGATGAGGAGGTTGAGAGACCGATGTCACTCATGAACTTGATAGAGTTCGAAGATGCTCCACAGACTGTCGAGAAAAGCCGGCTGCCACGAGATGATAGTCCCTCAACGGCCTCACCGGCAGCAGTGGAAGTCAGCGCGGTTGATAGTGGTGTGCAGGTTACTCCTGAGATGATCGACTGTGCTGTACAAGTGGATCTACAGGATGCACCGCTCGGCATGGCGAGTCGACGGAGGTCCTTCTCGGGACCGGTATCGAGGAGAAGAGCGTTGTCGCAAGACTCGAGTTCTCGTGGTGACGCAACCGGGCGTGCACAGCATGATGGAAGCGGTGGTGTGATGCTGAGCTGTGAGGATGCGTACACTCGGGCTCGAGAAGAGTTCAGAGCGCTGGTCGCTGAGTTCGTGGACAGATGATATGAATTCGATGCTGATACCATTGCGGGTCGCTTCACGAAGACAGGAGAGTGTTTTGAGTTTGATACAGTCAGGTCGGTAGGCCTGCTGGGAGCACTAGGTGCGAGGACCAGGCCTAGCTGGTAGCTGACCCTGTGCGAGGCCTGGTGTGGGTGTGTGATCGCCCTTCTTGCCATACACGCACAACAGTCATCAACGGGCACATCAGGGCAGGATCATGATCGTCACTTCCCCGAGCTGCTGTCAAGGCACTCCCACTGGGACCTCTGGAGCATAGAAAGCCCCGGACTCGATGTCGTGGAACCCTCCTGTGGTGGAGTAGGGCCTACCAACACCAACTGGGGGCAGTGTGATGATCGAATGGGGAGAGTGCTGATGAGGAGGGGATAGAGGGCTTCGACGGAGTGTATGAATAACGTCTTGGTCAGCTGTTCTGGGCGACCTTGTAGGCCGAACTCGGCTGGTGTCCGGGCGCGTTGAGCGCGAAAGAGTCGCCTCGAGTTGGCTGAAGCAGAAGCCACTGAAGGCAGAAGACGAACCTCACACTCCTGCCACAGTTCATTCTCCCCGCTGCAAACGCCTTTTCGGTCCAATCCAATCCAAGCACTTCGACATCTGCTCAAACTGCTGTTGTTTCAAACGCTGTGCTGTTTGCCGTATCGAGCATTCCCGTGTTGCCGCAGAGGCCTCGCCATGCAGTCCGTCTCTGATGAAGCTTCCTTGTCAGTCACCACCCGTTGGGTGATCGTCGAGTTCGGTATAGTCGGTCTAGCTTCGCATACTCCGAATGAGTATCACCCCCACGCCACGTTGAGGCGCTAGACCATATTGTTAGGGTTCCGTCCATACTAGCAACGCGACAGGGGCGTAAATGTAGGTGTGCTGCGCTTAGGATCTACTATAGGCTATAATGCAGGGTATCGATCACGCTTATGGGCGTCGGCGCAATATACAGACAACGGAGCGGGAGATAGGGAGATTCCTTACACGTCCCCCTCCCCTAAAGCCAACAACAGCCTTGTAGATGCAGGCATCAAAAGTGAGAAGCAAATATTGCTAGTAGCTAGCTGGTATGAATAATGCTGGTAGCAATGAGTCGTAGCAAAGCGAAATGAGACTGATATCAGAAATGCTGAAATAAGTTGAGATATTGGGTAAGCTTTCAGACGATCTTGCTTTGACGTCGATAGGAGGCGAAGTAGAGCCCAGTCTTCGGATACGGAACGTACTCAGGACGGATTTCGGACAGCACTTCATAAGAGCCTCTGCATCGTGGTTCTAATTTCAAAGGTTGCTCTGTTGCTGTACGCGGACTTAGTATGGTACCAACTGTTACCTTGTGATTCTTCACAGCATTTTACATTAGCTGTAGCACGCAAGTACAAGGTAGATTGCTGCAATACCTTTGTTGATCCCTTTGTTATCATCACTACCACGAGCTACATCACCAAGGTGTTGGGTTGACTCTAGAAGCGACCAGGAGCAACCCTTAATCCGTCCGAGAAAGAACTCTCAAGCAGAAGCCTGCAACTTCGAGTTCGGCGACTCCCCTGCCGATTGTCGAGGAGACTGCAAGGCTCCCCAAGGCCCCCAGCGATACAGCAGACGCCTTCGAGGCCACCCCTTCCCCTTTGAGACCCAGCACTCATGAGGGGATGCCTCGCAAAGATGCAAGGGAAGGAGGCTGACCTCATGAGAGCAAGTTCAAGGGGACTGATGATCCACGAGGTCTGGACGGCTTTCTCTCCCAGCTCAATGTGAGGTTGAGGTTGAATGGTTGGGTCACAGGCTCGCCTCAGTCCTATTATCTCCTTGTGAATTCGTTTAGATTCTGAGGTAGTCGAAGAGATCTTCGTCAACACTGCTGAGTCCCTTCTTCAAGTTCAACGTACTCCCGAATGGTTCGAGCACGCCTTCAACGACACCCTGACTGAATTGTACGTTAATTACTATGACCCTTCCATGCGAACTCTCCTCCTTGCCAAATGGCAGCAG